>JAOVYW010000090.1:80823-93009 GCA_025775045.1 Hiodon tergisus | reverse complement strand
CAGGCTGCGTGGGGCAGGCTGCGTGGATCAGGCTGCGTGGATCAGGCTGCGTGGATCAGGCTGCGTGGATCAGGCTGTGTGGATCAGCCTGGGAAGTCTTGCAGCAGGACCGATCTCCAGTGTCCCTCTCCGTGCTCACCTGGCCCTGAAGCCCGAGTTAGTGGGCAGACTGGGGAGCAGCGAGCTGACCTGACCTGCCACTGTCCACCGGCAGCAGAAGCTCCCCTCATTAGAAGGAGTCGTTGACAGCGAAGGTATGAGTTGTTGTTTTTTACGTGGGAATGACGACTTCTTGCTTCGCTTGTCTTTGATGTCTGTGACTCCTTTGTCTGGATTGATCCAGCCACACAACTGTGTGTGTTCTTCCTCTTACAGGGAACAGAGATTGGCTGTGTCTTGGTTTTAAGAAAGTACGTAAATCTCTGCTGTAGTGTTTGATTTAGCAGGTCCCAAATGTAGATAGATCTACAATGAGCTCTGAACCCAGGGGGTAAAAGTTTTATAAAAAATATGTTGTTTTACCAAGGTCAGAAGGCATTGGTGTAGTTTAGCTGAGGTGACCTTTGGTGACCTTTTAGAGGAATAGTGTTTCCAGTATTCCGGTGCACTAACACGGGAAATGTATACGAATTGTAACATTTGAGTGGTTGGAAATTGGAAATTGCCGGCTAATACGGGACTTTTGGCAGCATACTCGGTGAGGCTAACCCCGTGGGTTCTCCTTAGAAGAGACCTGTAAAACCGGCAGGATTGCTGAGAGCTGTGGTCATCCAGCCTTGTAAAATTCACTGAAAATCACCGCTGCATTTGTGGTGATGCGGGGTATGTAAACAATACTCAGCGTGGCCTCCTCGCTCTGCCACTTTGCTTGCGTCGTTACGATCAAATTTTAGCGCGTTTTCTAGCCTAGTTGGACTGAAAAGTGGTAAGAACATTATGTGTTAATTGGGAGTATTTGGTGCACTGAGAGTCTGGCAGCGGAGTCGCTAACTCTTTTCACCTTAATTGTAATTTTTCGGCAAGCGCAGCCCCGTTGGGACTGATCACAGAGTCAAAGAGAAGCAGCTAAACAAAGCCGCTCCCTCACTTAACTTCCCGTAACGTGCTACACTTTTGGCGTGGGTGAAAAACTGCGGTTTGCAATCAACGGCTTGAGTTAACGACACTCAGTCCCCGCCGGCCTGTCTAATAAAAAGGTCCCTTTCCCTTCACTAGCGGGCTGTGTGGCCAGGGAGAAGATCTGTAAAACCAGGGCCCCGTGGTTCAAGGTTGTGGGGAGATGGAGAGTTTTCACCACGATGTGACTCGTTACTGCAGTATAGCCATGCCACGGCTATGTCCCACACACTGAGGCTTTCGCGACGCACCAGGGCCACGTGTTTGGAAGCTCAAGATGACGAGGGACCAGTTGGCCCCCGTTGGCCCCCGTTGGCCCCCACCTCTTTAGCCGTAAGCGCAGAGCGGTAAGCTTAAAGTGAGATTAGAAAACGATGCTTTTGTTATTTCACATCATAAAAAGGTACACACGCATAGCCTTGTTCACAAAGAACTACCAAGGACTGTCCAGGTGATTAAAAATCTAAGATTTATGCGGCGCGTGGATACGCCGAGGCCTGTGATCTTGTGATCTCCAGAGCCCTCTTTTCTGAAGGCAACGTCACCGTTTGCTTGAGTCCTATTGATTCCATCCAGTCATCTTGCAGCGCGGACCGACGTGGCAGAAAATAACTGCTGAGGAAATGCGAATCACGAAGGTTCTGGAAATGACTGAGGTAGCTCTTAAGTCCTGCGAGCTAATTTAGCAAAACTGCTGTCGTCAGGTGAGGATATGGAATGGTGCACGCCTTGGCGGGATACGGGAACAATGTGAATTTGTGAGGCACTTTGTTTGCACCCCTCCCCCTTTCACAGTTACATAAATAAACGCGCCTCTCACCGAGGAACTGTAAGCTCTTAATCAGCTGAAACAATTACCTCCATGTAGACGCTAGCAGTAGAGAGCAGATGAGTTTGATAAAAAGGAAATCAGAGTGTGTCTGTCTGTCTGCATGGCTTAAAAAAACGCTGTGCCCCTATGCTTATACAGTTTATACTGATATAAATAACTAGAGAATGCAAACTGGTATAAAAGCTGGGATACGTTTTTAGATGGAAGGAAATGGCCCGGGAAAGGTTCTTGCAGGGCACGCCCTTTGTAACATCCCCCAAACTGAGCAGCTTGCCACAGCACGGGTGCACACTTGGACGTGTCCCGTGAGTGACCATGGCCAAGTCTTCCTGGGCAGTTTTGTGTGTCGGGCTGGTTCACCCCCACAGACACTGGGGTGCACACGCAGTGTTCCGTCCTGGCTTTGAATTTAAGGTCATAGGTCAATCTGAATGATTTAATAATAAACCGTTTTGTATTAGCTCCCCGGTTTTCCTGGCCCAGTTTCAGCATATTGTACTGCTTTATGCTTGCCATGTGCCATGTAAGACAAAATAAAATATATTAAACTCTGTAAATCTCATCCAGTGCAGTAGTCTTGGCCAATTTTATTTCCCGGTTTGCAGTGGAGCTCATTACGAATGTAAATGGAACGCAGCAAGGTTTTACAGTCGTCAGCGCCTGATTGAGCAGTCGGCTCTGCTGACGGAGACGTCTGTTGACAGCCCACGTTGCAGTGCGCACGGGACAGACACCTGTCCTGCGTGGGCGCCGTCAGCTGATGAGGGAGCGATCTGTAGCGGTGGGGGCTCGAGACGAATCTGGGAACCCGTCTGGGAACCCGTCTGGGAAGACACGGGAGGGTTGGGGTAGACCTCAGGGGTCTTGAGAGTCATCCCTCTTGCCCCTCGACGGGCCACAAGAGAGTTTTCGGGAACATCGGTGGAAGGCCGCGAAAACCGAGATCATGGGATGGATTCCTTTTTGTCCAGTGCCAAGCCTTGCAGCCGCTCTGTGAAACGTGGGTCAGACGCTCGGACAAATTTCCGCCGCGCTGTCAGCCTCCTCTGGTCTCGGCGTACTTTTGTGTCTCAGACTGCTTCATCGCTCATGTGGAAAAAGACCGTCTCTCCGGCGCCGTGGAGCACTACAGCGGTACCTTGTACCGGACCCGTCCTGCACCGGAAAAACACATCATCCCCGGCTTTAGATTTGCACCTGATTTGCATCAACTAAGTGATCATTTCCCTCCAGAAAGCTCTTGTTCCTGGAGGGCGCATGGGATTACAGGGCTGACCCACTCCTCTCTGTTTTCCGTGGAGATATTGGCAGGCAAGTGGTTCGGGAAGAACGTCGGGGAATTGCGGTGACCGCATGTCCAGTCGCTAGCGGGCTAAAAGTCTGGGCGCTGGTTATTTACCCCCCCGCACCCAAACGTAAGTGAGGCGGAGCCGTTCCCCTGGCTTCACACGGGTGCGATGGAATGTACTCGGGCGCCTTGGCACATGTGTGACAGTGCGCTCAGCTAACACGCTCCCTGCTCACTCATTCTCAGACCCCCCCGTACATCTGCTCCTCCACACCCACCTGCTAGGGGCTACAGGACATTTACCCAAGCAGGACGCTGAAAGTGAAGACCGTGGGGAGGGATGTAAAGTGGCTATCGATCTGTTTACTGAGGGGCTCCCTCGCCGCGTCTGAGACGGAGGGTTCCTGTGTTACGGTATCATTAAACACTGTGACAAGGGCGAGCTCTGTCCTGGGGAGAGGGAGGTCCGGTTATAATGTAGTTTCTTTTCCTGGTTTAATTGGATTAAAAGGCGTTGTACAGCTTGCTTATGATGACCGAATACGAAACAATGTCTTTTTGGGGAGGGGGGGGGGGTTTGGGTTAAAAAATAGCTAAGTCAACTGGAACGCTTGGGGGAGCTTTCATTCCTTTCTCGCAAACTAAACAAAGACAGGTTTGTTTGATTTATCCCCACCCCAGTATAAACCAGTAAGGGAATTCTCTGCTTTCCTGCCCACTTCACGCCAAAACACATCGCGCTGCAGGTTTTTTTTTTTTTCAGGACATTTTGTGGGCTTTTTTTCAGATAATAATCTGGGACTCTTCATGATTGCAGGCTTAGAAAAAGCCCACCCGCCCGCACTGTTGTTCAACAGCAGCAATCAGCAGAAAGTGCAGAAGCTGCCGTCACCAATGTCCGGCAGAATCCCAGACCTCTGGGATTTCCTGTGAGCCTAGCTCAGCCCCCAGGATACGACTGGACCAGCCCCCGCCCCCCCTTTCGTCTAGCTGTGAAAGTTCGGCCATCAGGGGCGATGGCCCACACTGGGAGGGACGTGAACATCCTATCCCTGATGTCTCTTACTGACGCTGGGCCAAACAGAAGGAATTAGAGCGCCCTGCACTGGGTCTGACACTGAGCTGTGAGCGGATCGAGGGGGCTCCAGATCACTCACCGGGCCGTCCCGTCTGGGCTGCAACCTGCAGGTGTGGGCAGAGGATCCCTGGGGAGAGGCACATGCCGTCCTGGAGTAAAAACAGCCCACAAAGCAGGAACCCTTTACCCACTCGCGTTTCTCTCTGCCCAGACTGTCCAGTGTCTAGACTGAAGAGGGATGTGGTGGTTCTGTTTCTCATCTCGGTTGTGAGTGTTTATGGTGTCGTCAACTTTCTGCATTTAAATGTAGGACGTGACTCTGCCCTCTGTCTTACTCCCTCCAATACACACTCACAGACACACACAGGCCAACACACACGCACACACACAGACACACACTCACACTCACACTCTCACACACACACACTGGCACACACACACTCTCACACGGCAACACACAGGCCAACACACAGCCCAACACACGCACACACACAGGCCAACACTCACACTCACACTCTCACACACACACACTGGCACACACACACTCTCACACGCCAACACACAGGCCAACACACAGCCCAACACACGCACACACACAGGCCAACACACAGGCCAACACACCCACACTCACAGGCCAACACACAGGCCAACACGCGCACACACACACACACACACACAAACACACACTGGCACACACACACTCTCACACACACACACAAGCTGCGGTATGTCACTGGGTCTTGTTCTTCTCCAGACAGCTCACTCCCTCTCCAGGCGCTCAGAGCTCACATTCCCGCTGCTGTCAGTCTCATCCCTGGGAGAGAAAAAAGGCAGCGGCTGAATGAGGTTCTGTTGGGGACCCTGGGCCACGCTCTCGCCGATGGCGTAAACCCATTGTTCTGCTGAGAACGCTCCCATTGATCAAATGCAGTTTTCATATGGAAAAGTAGGCCGTTTCATCTGGAGAACTAGGCCCTTTCTATTATTTATCAGTGAACAACCTAACACTGTGTCGCTGTGTCAACAATTCCTGTTGCCCAGGGCCGCAGAAGAGACCGCAGGAAAAATCTGTGTTCGTTCTTTCCCTTGTTGTATCCAGGCCAACGATTACTTTTTCTGCCTTGGTTCCGAGTTCATCCTCCAGCTGGACCTTCTGCCTGTCACATCCGAATGGCAAATCAAAGCCGATATGCGCCTTTTTGTCCTCAACACGGGGAGGGCCTGCACAAAGGCAAAGGGCACGTGTTAGGAGCTTGCTGACAGCTGTCTGTCCGCCTTCATGGCTGTCATTTCACTCCTCAGCAGCTCAACCCCCCCCCCCCATTGGGCCTAGGGAAACAAGATAAATTAGAAGCGCCAGTGTTTATGTTAGCAGATCACAAGAGAGATATCTGGAGTCCCCCCCAAATGGAACATTGCTGTTAGATTTTTGAACACTGCAGCAGCATTGAGCGGCAGCACAGTACTGGGTACAGGGGGTCGAAAACCAAGGCAATTTAAAGTATTTCATCGAAATAGTTTGTTCCAAACCGGAACATGCAATTACCAATTAGATAATTATTATCTTCTCTGGCTTTTAGTCGATTTTTAAAATTTACTCTCAGGAACAGTTACAACAGGTTTAAACTTGCTTTTATGTTTGACTGGATGACACACACAATGAAAAACGTAAGCTATGTAAGAAAGCCAGCTAAGTAACATCAATAAGAGGAGATGCCTCCACAGAAATGCTCAGGTTTCTCGATATTCAGCAGGTGAGCCAAGCCAAGCTTCCAAAACCAGAGCAACGTCAACGATGAAGGTTTTCGTGAAGACATTCCGTGCATCTTGTAGTTCCTGTTTCGCGTTTCAACGATGAAGGTTTTCGTGAAGACATTCCGTGCATTCTGGAGTTCCTGCCCAGCGATGGCAGCCTCTGTCACAAGGACCACACCGTTGTGCCGGGTGCCTATCCCGAGCTGAGTTCCAACTCTGCTAGTCAACAAGACGTGTGACAAATAAACAGGTCTGCCTGAAAGGGTTTGTAGAAGCAGAGGAGGCCCTCGTGAATGACTTGGAGAGGACGAAGACCAGTGTCTAGGAGCCAGTGCTCTCCCTCCCCGAGCTTGGCGTCTGAGAGGGATTAAAACCCGACTCCCGGCTCCTCTCGCTCGTCACTTCTCTGGCCTTTGACTCAGGCCGCGGAACGTGCCTCGGCACGGGTTCGGAACCATTGAACTGGAACCGATGGCCCGGGGGGGCAGATTCCGGCGTTGTCCCAGACCCCGGCGTTTTCCACACATCATTTTATGTGTATCGTCACGTTCTGACAGGACTGACGGTCCCTGGGGCTCCACACTAGTCATCAAGTTGACGCATAGGGGCTGTGGGGTCAGTCCGCCGCTTTGAGTCTGAGGACCCTGCCTCCCGGACAATGGATGACTCACTCAATCAGGGTCAGGGCAGAGCTCCGAGACCCTTCAAGGACGTTTCATGTTTTCCGCATTTTCTGACTTGTTTTAAGAAGAAAGGGCTTACAGTGTTGTAACAGTAGTGTTAAAACTAATTTTCATTTTGAATGAAAAGTCCAGGAATGGGACCAATTCGAAAGTCCATACAGCAATGGGAAAACAAAATGGTTTTAGGCGATATCTTTAACATAAAACACATTGCACCGTTAATATACATTATTAAATATTGAATATTTGTGTGAATTTGCATGTGATTATTGTGAAGGAATCCACATCCGGGGTGTGCTTTTTGGAGCTACACGGAGCCCAGTTTCCCCACACTCAGGAAATGAGTTAGTTCTCCAAAGGAAGAGGTAGCAGGTGTGTCCTCTGACCTCGGGGTGTGTGACAGGTGGTTCAGGGAACAGACATAGATAGACATGCAGCAGTTGGTGATCTCCAAAACACACAAACGGGGCATATCCCAGTGCAAGGTGTCAAAAGTATTTAATGTCAACTCTGCGAACGTAACGGTTGAGTTGCAAGGACTACTGGGGGTAAACCACAAAAAGAGGCGAAAACATTCAAACGATGATGAGTGGAAGCAGGTCCGATGAAGAGGAAATGGTGCTGATTGGATGACTGGAAGCAGGCTTTGCGCTCTGATAAACTGAAATATTGGACATGCCCATCTGCGTTATCTTTGGCATGAAACCGGTGACTCTTACACCTGCTGTTAAATACGGCAGGAGGCACATTATGCTTTTGAGTTTTTGTTAGCATTGACTGGTACTTGAGCCTTTTTTTTAAGACAGAGGGAGTCATGAACTCCAACGCGAAGCAGATCGTTTTGGCCAACGAGTTGGTTCCTTCTGGCAATAAACTCAAGCTTGGCAGAAATTGGACATTTCAGCCTGGGAATGATCCAAAGCATAACAAAATAGACGTCCTCCACTGGTCACTTCAATCACCATACATCGATGCAATCTATAGTTCAAACTCAAAAAAGGAGAGCACAAACAGAAACAAACATATCAGAACAATCTAGAGCCTACTCAGATGTATTTTGTGAAATACTTTCTGTTCATTTTTAACTAGGGTTATGAAAGAGTGAAAGCTTGCCATGGGCTTTTGTTACGACATCAGTTGATTCCTTTCAGAACCTTACTATTATTATTGTAAAAAAAAAAAAAAACAGGCCACGCCTAGTGACTCTGCTGTAGTCTGGAGTTGTTTATCCACGCACAGGTTGGCCACGATGGGGTCAGCGCAGTTCCAGGTTTCCTCCAGACGCGAGCGTACTAACTCTCTAACACCTGTGTTCGCCCTGCAGGAAGAAGTCCTTCCTGTTCTCCGCCCTGTACGCCGCCTGCATCCTGGGCGGCCGGCACCTGATGAAGCAGAGGGAGAAGTTTGAGCTGAGGAAGCCGCTGGTTCTCTGGTCCCTCACCTTGGCCGTCTTCAGGTAAGGGTAGCACCTGTGAAGCCAGAAGCTTCCACACATCTGCTTTCCTGCCCTTTGTCACGTTGCTGTTGGTGGTTGTTTTTTTTTGTCCATTTCAAAGAAAACTCCACAGTATAGTCCATGTTATTAAGATATCACATCATAAAATATAGGTCACTTGTTTAGCGAAAACAGACCAGAAAATAATCCTGTCACGGGACCCAGGAACGGGCAAGCAGGTGAACCCAAGAGCAGCTCCAGGAGGCACAGACCAGATCTTTGCAGGACAAAGCTTTCGAGGCATGACAAACATGGTCGTGATCCAAAATAAACTTAATTGGTGGGCGGGTAATTTAACAAACTGCCGTGGAGGCAAAACTAACGTTGAGAGACTCAGCATCCTCAACAGGCTTGGGGGTCCAGAATGGCTCAGGTGGGATATACCTGCGCCTCCTGCAATAAGCCCATAGTTGTGGTCAGAGGTGCCCCATCCCTAATTGGGCTACACACCCTTTGAAGGCCCACTTTGGAACCACTGACCCTGCAGTGTTGAAGGAGAGCGTTGGTTTCCCAGCCTTGGATCTGCCAGACCTTGTTAATCAAACCCAGACCAGTGCAAGGGATTCGGAAGGAATCTGGTTCCAGGCCTTTCACACACTATTTCCCCAGCTGCAAGTGCATCAGACATAATCCAGACCAGACCGATTCATCTCATTAGAAACCCGAGATGGCAGCGCCTAGCAACCGTGGCAATAAAACTGTTATGTGGAACTTTTAAGCATTTAGGCACACCCAGTGTACCGTGTGTACTGGACTGCCTACCGAGGCATGCCGTTTATGCTTTTGCCTTTGCGATGGCTTGGCAAACAACACTGATACCTTATTGTGTTATCCAGTTCCGTGGAGTTTCTGTGGAGAGGTCAAATTTGGTGCTTACATTTCTGTGAGTGTGCATGTGTGATTGGGAACACTAAGTTGTAATTGAATAAATTTTGTTATGGTCCCTTCTTTGGCTGTGGTGACAAAGTGCTGGTAATTTGTTATATTTTGGTCGTTGTCATATTTTGAAAGCTTAGAACATAGCGTTCATTCTGAAAGGTTAAACATTTCCAAGCTTCATTCCTTATGATTACTTACAGAGTTTTATACTAGCTGGATGTATATTAGCACCATAGCATATATGCCTGTACATGCCACTACTACATATAAAACTAATCACTTTTGTTTGTTTTTTAATTTTTTATTTATTTATCAAGAATAAACCTTTTGGGTGAGAGAGCTCCCCCATTCAAGCTTTCCATCAAATGTCAGTTCACAAAGCCCATCGCACTGAGCTGTGAAAATAATTGCCACGTTTAGCCTGCTGAGAAAAGAGTTTTCCCCACTGGAATTGTGGCTCTGCACTGATTCCAGTTAAATGACTCTCACTCCACTCTCATGTCTGCAGTATATTTGGCGCCGCCCGCACTGGGAGCTACATGGTGTACGTTCTGATGACCAAAGGGTTGAAGCAGTCGGTCTGCGACCAGAGCTTCTACAATGGGCCAGTCAGCAAGTTCTGGGCCTATGCCTTCGTCCTCAGCAAGGCGCCAGAGCTGGGTAAGTGGATCCCACCCGGCCTCGCCCGTTCCCCACCTGCCCCCCGTCCCCTGGGCACTAGTTTTGTCACCAAAGCGTTCTCCGTGCTCCCGTTATTGAGGGCAACGCGTTGTTAGTGGCAACCTGGCCATAGATGAGCACATGGGATTTCGCTTTCATAACATTCATGGAGACAACTGGAATGACTGATGTTGGGCAACAGACATGGCCATGCTAAACTGAGTGAAATGAATTTGGGCTCGGGCCCAAAGGGCACTGCTGTTGTACGCTTGAAACCCCCTGGGCTAATCGCTTAAAAGCTCTGCATTGCTGCTGCAACCGGGACGCGGTCACAGTCACCAAAGTAGCGGTAATGTTGTGCGGTGGTGGGTGCGTTGGCAAAGGGCAAGGCGGTAAGATGCCAACACTAAACCGAATGCTCTCCATGCAGCCGAACGTTCTAAATGTCCCCCTTCCTGAGGGTCCTGCATTGGGCGTGAGGCAAGCCCGTGCGTTAACGGGACAGTCCCTGGCATGTAGTGAGGTTGGAGCTCATCCAAGCCTGTCCCGCCAAAATGCTCTTTGATGGTCCAACCGGGAGCCTGGTAGACTTCAATGTGGGATGTGGGCTCAAGCCCAAATCATAATAAGATGACATGAATAGATTGGCCTGAGGTGGAATGGTCCACAGCCAGCAAAGCCCCCCTCGCCTCTCATCGGTATCCCATGGTGCAGTACTCTGGCTAGAGTTGCGTAACCCAAGTCTGGAGGGCTGGGCTTGTATCTGCGGTTTTTCCGTTTCACGCCTGACCGCTTCCTTTGTCTCTGCCCAGCTCCCCCAGACATCTCTCACATGCAGCCGGCCGGCCGGCCAGACGTGAGCCGGGGTGGGGCAATCCCAGCCTGCTGGAGCCTGACCACAGCGCTGATGCCCACTGTTGGCCAGCCTCTAGCTTATTCCAAATGCCTTTCACCCACACACCCATGCACCCACACACTCTCTCTTGCACACACACACACACACACACACACACACTCACACGCGCACACACCCGCACGCACACACCACATGGACACGCAAACTCACACCAGTTACACAAGCAGACACACACACACACACACACACATTCACAGTCTCACACACTCACATACTCACACATATACACCAGACAAGCAGACACACACACACACACACACACACACACACACACACAACAAGCAGGCCTGCAGCTGAAGCAGCCATGCGTTTTTTCCCACATCTGTGTCCTTCTCCCATGCGTTAAGGAGCTGCCATGTGCGATTAGACTTTACAAAACTTTAATGTTTCAACATGCCACTTTAGATGAGGTAGCCCTGAGGTGATAGAAAACCTCACAGCAAAGGGGTTGGGGGGGGGGGGCTCCATGTCTCAGGAAACCACAAAACATCAGGTGATTTTGGCTTAGTGCATCGACCGGCTTGCTTTGGAAAGCTAAGGATTTCTGATGGAATGGGCACTGGACAATCAGTGGCTGCCATTTGTTCTGCCAACGCCCATGTCCACTCTAATGCTAATTCTAATACTAATGCTAATTCTCAGCCCAACATCCACGCTAATGCTAATGCAAAGACTAATGATAATTCTCAGCCCAATGGCCAGATCCATGCTAATGCTAATGCTAATACTAATGCTAATTCTCAGCCCAACGTCCACGCTAATGCTAATGCAAAGACTAATGCTAATTCTCAGCCCAACGGCCACATCCATGCTAATGCTAATGCTAATACTGATGCTAATTCTCAGCCCAGTGCCCAACATCGGCATTCCTTTTCCAGCAGCAGTGCCTACCACGGAGGAACAATGGCCATCTTGTCTGCCCATCAGACCCCCAGAGCCATCTCTTCACTGCTCACTAATCACCATCTCCCATCTCTCTCTCTCGCTCTCTCTCGCCCTCCCACAGGGGACACCCTGTTCATTGTGCTGCGGAAGCAGAAGCTGATCTTCCTGCACTGGTACCACCACATCACGGTCCTGCTCTACTCCTGGTACTCCTACAAAGACATGGTGGCCGGCGGCGGCTGGTTCATGACCATGAACTACCTGGTCCACGCGGTCATGTACTCCTACTACGCCCTGCGGGCTGCTGGATTCCGGGTGTCGCGCAAGGTGGCCATGTTTGTGACCCTGACGCAGATCGCCCAGATGGCGGTGGGCTGTGTAGTTAACTACCTGGTCTTCTCCTGGATGCAGCAGGGCCAGGAGTGCCCCTCACACGTGCAGAACGTGGTCTGGTCCTCGCTCATGTACCTCAGCTACCTGGTGCTCTTCTGCCACTTCTTCTTCCAGGCTTACGTCCACAGGACCAGGACAGACGCTGAGAGAAGGAAGGCCCAGTAGGCGGGGTCGCGGGGGAGGGAGGGGGGGGGGGGGTTGTGGCG
>JAOVYW010000090.1:60164-70246 GCA_025775045.1 Hiodon tergisus | reverse complement strand
TTACGAGCAGTTATTTCCCCCACAGAGGAGGGTTACGAGCAGTTCTTTCCCCCACAGAGGAGGGTTACGAGCAGTTCTTTCCCCCACAGAGGAGGGTTACGAGCAGTTCCGCGTGGCGGAGAAGGCCCACGCTGGCTGGATGAAGCTCTACCTGGAAGGGAACGCCTCGGAGGTGCTGGGCAACGTGGGGAAGAAGGTTCTGAAGCAGTACCTGGAGGCCCTGAAGTCCATGAGCTCCGCGCTCAGCAGGCAGCTGGGGAAGTATGACATGTACTCCATGGTTGTGGGCTTGATCCTCATCTTCCAGGTGAGTTTGGGTCTCGGGCGCCCGCGATCCTCTATGGTGCGAGTGGCGTGTCTCCTCCGGAGAGAAGGCCGGACAGTGTCCAAAGTCGGACCTCATGCGTTTGTGTTAGCAGTTAATTCAGAGGTACCTTTGTTCTACATATGTTTCTCTTCTGGCTTTCCTGTTTATTTTAATATGGTGTGTTTCCAAGGAAACTGTGTCTGCAGGTATCAGCAGAACTGATACACCTGTATAACAGTTAACACAAATCATTTCAACCAAAGTAGTTTCTTTAAGAAAACTATGATATATGAAATAATGCATTTCTTATTTGTGATGAATCGATAGGTCCTAAATCAAAAGGGCCTCTGTTTTTTGGCCTTTTTTTGATTGGATTGGCAGGATTTTTTTACAACAGGAAAAGCCAATACCCCTGAAGAACAAGTATGAAATTACATTTGATTTCCTGCTCCCCGAGCTGTTCAGGAAATGGGGCGTGCGAAGAATGTCTGGATTGATGCTCAGAGCAAACGAAAACCAGAGGAGGGGGGGTTTTTTTTTTCACGACAGAATTATTCAACTGTTGGCCATGCAAGCGTTTTTCGCTCAAGTGTTTTTTTTTTTTTACCAAAGCTCATTTCTTCATCATCTTCTCCAATGGAAACGTTCTGGCGTTCGGTGATCCTTGTTCATCACATCCCTCAGGCACAATTTCCTGCAAGACCTGCTCCCACTCTCTGCTAGGCTTTTCTCTCTTTTTCAATTCTTTACTGTTTACCTTTTTTTTTACCCCCACAGTTTAATTTCCACTCAGTTCAGCACCCGCCGTTGTCAAGAATTCAGTCTGCCTCCGTTTAGGCCCAGATAGACCATGCTAAAAATCTCCCGTTCTCGGAGAAGAAATCGTCGATGCTGTTACTTCACAACCTGTGCCAGTCGTTATCGTCTGAGATTGTGAATCGAGGAGACAGACAGAACTTTGATGTTCTGTGTCACTCTCAGTCAGGATAGGGGCTGGTGCCAAACCATCTGAGTTTGGGAAACACCCTCAACATCTCAAACGGCAAGGTGGTGAATAATTAATCTCACTCTCAGCTTTGAAGGGAAGAGCTGCAGATGTTTAATGTCTCCAAACTTTGCTGCGCAGCGAGAGGAGAGAATAGCGGGGCGGGGCCATGATATTGTTTTCGGTGCGAAGGTATGCTTGGTATCTCGAAGGCCAGGGAACTTCTCCGTATTTCCTCCTTCACACCTCCGCATCTCCTCTCGTCCTGGATGTTTATGAGTTGCAGAACGCTACATGCTGGGTCCTGATAACCTTTTACAGAAAATTACACATTTTGAAACCTTTCCTGTTCAAGTTGCCGTGCAAAATTGGTCCTGATTGGTCTTATTCATGGTCAGTGGTCCGGAAATCAAGAGACATCACCAGGTAGCTTTGATTTTTACATTTTTTATTATTTAAAAAAAATCTCATATTCGAGACATTTTGTTTCTTGTTCTTAACTGCAGTTCCCTGCGATTTTGGCATTTTGGGAGTATGAGACAGACATCCCTCTGGGGTGACCTAGTCTGAAATGGTTCGTGTGTCGTCTGGATTGTCTTTATAAGCATGGGATTCTCTGATTTTACAACAGAGGGGCGTTCGAAGAAGTCAACGAGGCACACAGGATATTTTGTATTCATTTATTCTTTTGGGGGCTTTGTACTTTTTTTGAGAGAGAAAAACCACACTCAAAAAAAATAAAAAATAAAAATTCTCCCTTTGCACGGCTAAACGATTCTGCTCTGTGAATGCTGTTGCAAGTTTTTTAGCATCCAGTGATTCTCATGGGCGCGTTTCAAAACAAATTAACAAAGGCATTCTTCAGGGGTCACTGAATATTTTGGTTGCTGCAAATGTGCATTTGAATATTTTTCATCAGAGACTGAGCTTTAAAATGCGAACCATTCGTTTGATAAAAAGAGAGAAACCAGGATCATAAGCAAAACAAACAGGCTCCACAGTTTATTCCAATTAAATGCCTGATAGGTCCCACTATAACTAATTCAGTCATAAAGACTGATTCCCCCGAACTGTTGCCGTTTTTCGCTGGAAAACAATTAAACAGGCAAGGAGTCGGCCTTGGGTGGTCACGATTCCTTTGTTTTTGACGAGGACCCAAAGTTACGTCACGATTCCTTTGTTTTTGACGAGGACCCAAGATTACTTCACGATTCCTTTGTTTTTGACGAGGACCCAAAGTTACGTCACGATTCCTTTGTTTTTGACGAGGACCCAAAGTTACGTCACGATTCCTTGGTTTTTGACGAGGACCCAAAGTTACGTCACGATTCCTTTGTTTTTGACGAGGACCCAAAGTTACGTCACGATTCCTTGGTTTTTGACGAGGACCCAAAATTACTTCACGATTCCTTTGTTTTTGACGAGGACCCAAAGTTACGTCACGATTCCTTTGTTTTTGAAGAGGACCCAAAGTTATGTCATGATTCCTTTGTTTTTGACGAGGACCCAAAGTTATGTCATGATTCCTTTGTTTTTGACGAGGACCCAAAGTTACGTCACGATTCCTTTGTTTTTGAAGAGGACCCAAAGTTATGTCGTGATTCCTTTGTTTTTGACGAGGACCCAAAGTTATGTCACGATTCCTTTGTTTTTGACGAGGACCCAAAGTTATGTCACGATTTGCGTGAAAATAATTAAAACTGCCCTTGCTTCTGTCGCGTGATTCATTTAGTTTTAGAATCCATGTTAAAGACACTGCCAAGATTCCCGGAAATAGTAAAGGCAGCAGTAGCGGTAAGGATGGTGACAAAAAACGGTGACAACGGGTTAAAAAAGAACTTCTTGGCTGCTCTTGGCAAGAAGCGAGGACTCCGACACCCCCGGAAAAAAAGAAATGGAGTTAATCCTTTTTTTAAATTTCACGGGGCGAGCCGTCCGCAGCCTAATCTTATCGTCCGCCCTACATCATCCACACTGTCACGGCCGTGCTGCCAGCGTGCACCAATAAATTACTGTTATTCATCGCAGAGTTATCCCCCACGTGTTCCTGCTGCTCATTCTTACCGACCCCATTGTGGATAAGCCATGGGATCGTGATGGGGGAGCCGGGAACGGAGCAAATGGGAGGACCTTCTGAGTGTCGGGGTGGGGGTCATCTGGTGGTAGGTCTGATTCAATTAGGAAGGCAGGCGAAAGAAGCTTCCGGAAAATATCATTTGGATTTAGCTGCCTGCTGGTGACGCCTGGCACCTTGGGACTGTGTAATGGGAGAAGTTTTGAAAATGCAGAAACGTTTGGTTTTGTTTTTGAGTGTACAGTCCTGCCTTTCCCCTCAGGTCGAGACGTTCTGAGCTTGGCGCTTTGAAAGGGTGAAGGTGAAGGCTCAGGGGGAAAAGTGCGCTTGCTTGTCTTTGCAGTGTGCAGTGCTGTTTGGAAGGCGTGGCCTCTTGACGTGTTCAGCCCATCCGTAGTGATGGAAGTGGTGGATGAATGTGGCTTTACGTGATGAAACCTAAGGAAGGTGGTTTAGATGGAAGTCCTTTCCGTTTCGGAGAGTTTGTTCCTGCTGCTTCACCGCTGCTCACCGGTTTCACCCCAGGAGGGAGATTTTTTAACCCCCTGAAAAAGGAGGTGCTTAAGTCTCCCCCCAGTGTCTCAGAATTGTGACCTGACCACTCATAGCTGTTATATCCCAGTCCTGTCTTTCTCTCTTTCTCCTCCAAAACTTGTACCATGTGCGTCTCTCTAGTTTTGTCTATTTGGCCAGCAGAACTCTGGGCGAGTCCCAGAGTCGTGGACATTTTTTCCTCCTCCTGGGAAGTTGCTCCTGTGGAGCAAGCGTGTGTGCGAGAGCCCTGCTCTTGCCGAGGACAGCTGCTGTGCCCCCACCTGGGGCGGAGAGGGGCACGGCGTTGCTTTGACAGGAGGCTGCGCCGCACAAAAGTTCTCCTTTGAAATGCCCTGATAAAGGGAGCCACACAGCTGTGAAATGCAGTGCTCTTCAATACAGCGGGCCAAAACCCGTCCAAACCAAGTTGCAGTGATGGTGCTACAGCACTTTGGAGGTGAAGCTGAGCTTTAAAGCAGAAGCTGTCTGGTCTGTTTTGGGGGATTGATTAAGGTAGATTCTGCCTCTTTCTGTGCCAACCTCTCTGTGGATAATTGCCCCTTCAGCTATACACTGAGTGGCCACTTTAGTAGGTACAACTCCCCTTTACTTTAAATAGACCACACAGTGGCAGCACTACGTGTTCAGACTGGTATTTAAAGCAGGTAGGCAGGTACCTAGGGATTCGGTGGGAGAATGTTTGGAAGGTAATACCAATACGAGTGTGAGAAATGACAACCCTGCTGGGGTTTTCACGCATGACCGGTGGTCGGAGTACAACGACAGCTAAGTGTTGCAGTGGTGCCAAAAAGAGGCACACAACTGGTACCTTGTCACGGATGGGGTATTGCTGCTGACCATCGAGTACAAACTCCCTTCAGGGAAAAACAAGAAACACGAACAATGGAGAAGGGAGGCCTGGGAAAACGTCTGGTGAGTCCCGTTTCCTGGGGGTTTTCATGCTGGCGCAAGGACCAGGACGTGACGAGAACCGCAGGAGCCCGTGGAATCCCCCCTGCCGGCTGTCACCGACGCAGGCCGGTGCTGGCGGTAACCGCGGCACGCGTCGGGTCTCTTGATACGAGTGGAGCAACGTTTGAACGTCACGCCGTATCCGACCGTCGTCGATGATCAGGGGCATCCGTTCCCAGCAGCAGTGTATCCATTCGCGAATGGGTTCTTCCAGCAGGGTAATGCTTCATGACAGGCTAGGATTTTTCAGGAGTGGTTCCAGGAATATGACAGCAAATTAATTTTCCTGCAGTGGCCTCCGCAGTCGCCAGATCTCAATTGAATGGAGCATCTGTGAGATGAGATGGGACGAGCTATTCGGAGTAGAGATCCACCGGCAGCCAATTTGCAACAACTTCGGGAAGCGATGGAGTTATCGCAGGCTAGCGTCCCTGTGGATTGGCGCTTTTGACAGCGCTCCGCGCCCTGACAAATTCAAGCCGTTTCGGCTGGGGAGCAACTCATCCAGTTTTTGTCTGTTTTTCCATCCCTCCCAGCTATAGGAGATGGCTTTACAACTCTGCCTCACACTGCTGTACTGCTGGGTTTTCAAGCGCCATCTCAGTGGTCGCCCTTGTGATAAACTGTTTATCCTGTCTCCGAACCTCGGGCCCATTCGAATTTCATGATTATATCATTCTGGGTTTTAAGCCGTGCCACTGACCCCTTGTGGCTTCCGTTTCAAATTCTGTTCAGGTGGCACGACGACGTAATCAATAGCGTAAGGGCGCTCTGAGTTCAATGTTATTTTAACGTAGTGATTTTCCCCGCTCTAGCCCTATCCATTTTCTGAGGTCTCCAAGAGTTCAGTATTTTGTGTAAACGTAGAGCTTGGGTTACTATTGATTCATATCTATATAAACCCATTTTCAGCCATCCAGTTTCAGGTTTAATCACGCGCGATAGCCTAGCCCCATATATTGCATTGGTCTTCGGAGATATCAGTGCTCTGGTAATTTACTCCCGATTCTGTGTGGTTTTTATGTGGCGCTCTGTCCCCCTCCACAGGTGCTGCTTCTGTTGCTGCTGGCCATGCCGGAGGCCCTTGGCGGGACGGCGGAGGTGGAGCTGCCCCTGGCCTCTGCCCTCCTCTCCCTCCCCCTCTACCTGCTCTGCCTCCTGTGTCTGGCGGTGCACGTGCTGGTGTGCACCTCGGCCGAGAGCTCCTGCTACTTCTGCAGCCTGCCCTGGGGAAGTGTGTTGGCCGCCGTGGTCGTGTCCTCCGCCTCTCTCTGCCTGCTTCTCTCCAAGGCCGCCCGCAGGGTGCCCTCCGCCAGGGGCCGGCCCACCGGAAAGGTGAGGTAGCATCGGGACAACGCTGTTATAACACAGCACTGAGGCGGTACGGTCACAGTGGTAAGAAAGAGCTGGGAGTGGTGTTATACCACGTTTTACTATTAAATTCACCCACATAAGAAATACAGTTCTAAATAGCAGTCTAACCAGTTAAATGCATTAGGAATGGTTTAAGCTTCCCTTTATTAAGTTGTGTCAGCCGTTGCTCTGTTTTTGGGCGACTTAAGTAGCGGTATCCGTGAGCAGTTTGGTTGAGCGCGGCTTGTCCAGCAGTACTCTGTTACTTTGAAGTAAGCGCAGGGGAAACTCCCATTTTGCCCCCGTCCAGCTCATTTTAATCAAATGCCGCCGTAGATACGTTTCAGGGGAAATGACAAATGAGAATCCATTTCTTTAAGTGTCCGGCTCTCTCCTCCACCCCATGGGAATCAGTCAGCACAGGGCCGCCCTGTTGCTCTTACGGGATGGGGAGTTCTGTCGGTCCCCTCCCCGAAACCTGACCTGAGGAAGAGAAACGCATACCGGGCTCATCTCCTCAAAGCCCTGCCGTGTACATTATATATCAGCACTCAAGTGCCACGTTTAAATGACTGCCCTTTTTCTTTCATAATTATTTACTGCTGGTTACGTTTTTTACTATTCCATATGTCTGGTCGGCTGTGAAGAACGTTCTCCATGGAAATTAAAAAGCCCTTTTGCAAGCGGGGATGATATTTTGTGATCATTTTTATTCTTTGAATTGAACATTTTTTACAGTTTATTAATGGAATATTAATTAATATTTATTAACCTATTAAGCTATCACTGGGAATTAAATCGTCCTGCTCTTGGATGGGAGGGCCAAGCAAACTCGGGAGAAGCTCGGTTCCCCAGCTGACGGAATGGGTAATCAGTGGCGAGACCCGCTTTGTTAATTACACCGCGCTTTGGTTTCCTGACGCAGGGCGGAGAGAGAGAATGCCCGCCCGAGTCTGAATCGTTAGGCAGACAGAGCGGACCAGGAGGGGGGAGTGAGTGGTGAGGTGGGGTCGGTCCCTGCCTCAGTCTCCCCGTTATCGCATCATATTTCAGCGGGGCGTCCCGTCAAGGCCTCATCAGAATCCTGTATGGTTCCGTCACCTGGGCAACAGGCCGTCATCTCCACGTGTTCCCCCGCGTTCCTCCTGGTGTAGCTCTGCGTTCAGCGAAGCTGCATTCACACTGCGCTCTGAGAATCTCTTCCTAACAACGACAGACTGTTTCCCAGTGTTTATCCATCTGAAAGTTTAATTAGCCGGTTTCCTCCGGCACCGATATCCCTTTCTTTTTGTTTTCTGTCAGTCCACTCAATCAGGGAGTCATGCCAAGTTAATCCCGTGCGCTGCGGAAAGCATTAACACCGCCGATTCCCGTTTTGTCTGCAGTCGATTTGCATGTTCGGATGATGGCTGATGACGTTGTGCTGTTTACACAAAGCCCTAATGGTAAATGCTTTGTCTCCATTATCGACAGGCCCCCTGGCCCTAATGAGCCGGAATGAAATCCCAGTGGTGTTCTGCTAGTGGTTTTTACTCGCCGCGTCCCAGTGGACCCATGCCTGGGGCGGCCCGGGGAAAGGTTAGATATCATCAGTGGGGGGTACGGACGCGGGTGAAACGCGTTTTCCCATTTCCAGCTTTCCGCCAGCTCTCGCTCGCCGTCCTCCCTGTCCGAGGTGTGCATGAAAGGCGAGGACATGTCTCGCGTTAAATCGACACCCTATGAGATTGAGTTTGTTGGAAACTTGTCAGCACATATTGTAAGGAGAGACTGGTCACAGACAATGTACGTTCACTGCTAGACGATGTCACTCTTCAGAAGGTCTAGGACGGGAGTGACGGAATGCGTGCCACTGGTTCACTCGGCTCTCTTTTCATAACAAAAAGAGCTCCTTTATCTGTCGGTACATACTGAAACTTAATGCAAAGATCTCCCTCTCCCTCAGACGCAGGCCTTCACTGAGCTGGACGTCCTGCTTCTGACCGGGACCGTGGGTCACGTGCTCAGTCTGGGCGGCAGCAGCTTCGTGGAGGAGGAACACCAGACCTGGTACTTCCTGCTCAACACCCTCTGCCTGGCCGTCTTCCAGGACGTCTGCCGCAAGTACTTCCGCGAAGCGAGGAGTCCGCACGGGGAGGGCGACGGCAACCCCCTGTTCCCGGTATCGGGTGGGGGCTCGAAGAGGTGGTTCGCCCTGGCTACGCCGCCACTCACCCTGGCCTGCTGTCGCCTCATGCGCTCCCTGAACCAGACGGGGGTGCAGTGGGCCCACCTGCCTGACCTGGGGCACTGGCTCACAAGGTGAGTGCAGGGCCTGTGTGATCCGCGAATGGCAGGACGTTTTAACCCCCGTCCCTCAGTGAAAGTGTTTTGGCACAGCCAAGACTTCTGGATTGAGTGCAAAATAGACCATAGAGTACCTCTGTGTGGAAGATTAGTAATTTGATTAGTAATTAGTTATTACTCATTTTATTAATAATTTGTATTAAGTAGCGTATTTGTTCGTTAAGTTTCACAGTAAGACAGCACCTGGTGCAATGGCCATTACAGGGCGTGCTTTCCGTAAAAAAAAGGTTATATCTCCTCAAGAATCTTTGTTCCCCTCTCTTTGGCTGCTGCAAAGATAAATACCGGTGATAGCGGGTTCATTGCCACGGCGGGACAGGGGTGGGAAAGCGGCTTCCGGGACCTAGGGCAGGAGGCGTAATGTGGGCGAGGGTAGTGCCGTGGAAGGCACCAGCAATTGCCTCAGCATGTTAGATTTTAAACAGTGCTGCTGATGAGAGCGAGATTGCGGGAGACAGGGGGACAGGCTGAAAGTTCTTGATTTAACCTTGTTAAGACTTCACCGAGAAGATGGACACACGGCTACACAAGGCGCTGGATACGGGGTGGTTTTCCTCTTTTAAAGACACGCTCTCGACCCTCTCTGCTCTTCCCCCAGTGCTCCATTAGCCCATAATTGGAGATGGGGAAACCCGGCTGGGCTGGGGAACGGGTCGCGTCACGCCATTTGTCAGGGGTGGGGATTTTTCACGGTTGTCCTTGTCAAGACCAAGATTTAGCGCTTTCTGCGTCAGTAAATCTGGAGCGACGCTCTAATCCAGTTTGGGTTGGGGGGAGAGGGGCTAAATCTTGGGATTCGTCTGGAAGACTTTCAATTTCTGCAACCGTGTTAGCCTAGCGTCCGGGTAGTAATCTCCTCTGATACATAGTTCCCAGCTTGTAAGCTTGCAGGAGTAACGTCTAGGAGCTGCCTTACCCGTGGCTACAGCACGGGGACGAGAGAGAAAGTGACAAACAGCAGTTAAGACAGGCAGCACAGATAAATACAGCGGCGTCAAACCTGAGGAGAGGGCACTAAATCCTAGTTTCATTTCCAGACGGTTAATTTCTGTCAGTGCCGATCAGAATGGGGACGGACAGCGGCACATTGCGGTTTGGGGACATTCAGCGCAGTGAGAAAGTCCTGACTCGAGCGCTTTTTACTGTCTGCGTCTGAAAGGTAACAGCCCGGTGTTGACCCACAATCAAGAGGAGAAGCAGTGTAGCATTATCTCACCAGGTCGCATGGTCTACCATTTTGAATTCCCTGGTCTACCTCAGGTTTCTTTCTTTCTGAGGTAAACTTGTATGCGAGTCATTAGAATTCTAATATAAGGCAGCCCTTTAAGGTAGTAATTAAGACTTTAAAAAAGAACATTATTAGATTGTTAGTTCTCACTTATAGTTGCATACTTCTTGGCCAGGGTGTTGGCTTCCCCTCGTCTCTATGGCTGCAGAAGGAGAGTGGGTCAGCACCTCCTTATCCAGCGTGTGGAAACTCAAAGCCTGCGAACGCCAGGAAGGAACGTAAT
>JAOVYW010000090.1:24733-58446 GCA_025775045.1 Hiodon tergisus | reverse complement strand
TCTCTCTCTCTCATACACACTCTCCCCTCTCACTATTACTCTCTGTCCCAATCTCTCTTTCTCTCTCTCTCTCTCTCTCTCCCCCCTCTCACTATAACTCTGTCCCAATCTCTCTTTCTCTCACTCTCTCTCTCTTTCTTTCTCTCTACCATGCATGTTAATATTTGGTTATTCTCTCCTTCCAGTAACTGCAGGCACACGACATCCAACCCGCAAGGGGGGAGACACGTGTAGCAATCTCCACGATGGGTTTACCAGTTTCAATTAATTTCTCACGCTCTGAACCATTAAGTCATGAAACATGACTCTGCAGGCTTTGGTCAATGACTCAGTTACAGTTTCCGTAAGTGTTTTGTGTTTCATGTCATTAATACGCATGTCCAAGACGCATAAAAATATTTCTCTATATAACGATTAATCATATGCATGTTAGACATGAACCTGGTACATGTGGTCAAATCAACCATCTATTTTGTTCAATACTCTGGCAGTGCAGTAGCGCCAATTAGGATGAGAGGCTGGAATTAGAACACTAGCATGCTTATACGCAGGACACATATGGAGTGAGTCTGTTTATGATTCAGAGAGAATTTAATTGTCATTCTTAAAAGCTGCTGGCATCTCCCTCTGAGAATGGATTAAAAACAGCCCAATACATTTTTGTCCTGGTCACTTCAGTAATTGAAAATTGCACAGGGTGAAGAGGAAAAAAGAGAAAAAGAAAAGTGATTACATTACATTAGCTAAATTATACATTAGTGAAATTACCAGAAGAAAAGTTGCTTTTTAAAAGGACAAATCTTGTATTTAGTCCCTCCTGAGATCAAAGTTCTCCCCATTGCAATTCACTAGTGTAAGCTAGCGTTTCTGTGGCATATCTGGTGACCTTTAGCCTTATATGTTCCATGCGTATACAGATGCGGATTATGTCTGCAACTAAGAGCCTATTGAACTCTGTACTACTGTATTCAGTATATGATTTGATGTATGTTCTGTTAATCCTTTAATATTTTTATGAACACAGTGTTTTTCATCACTGCGTGTCAAAAGACAATAATTTTAGGTCTGTTTTTAGCATCACCAGGAATTTGGATTTTGACTAATAAATCTGCCATCACAATCACTTTGCCTTAAGGAAAACCACTGGAATGGTCTCTTAATAAGTGTTATCATTTTTTTTTATATTCCTTTTTATAAAGAAATCATGTCCATGATAATTATTGGGTAACTGATTTCATTCGGTCAACTTTTTATTTGAAGCAGCACTGCAGCAGATTTTCTTACCTAGCTCTGGAGGATGGAGAGAACGAAAGTCTTTTTGGGTTGTGACATCGCGTCAGCATTATAACACTGTCCTGGTGTCCAGGCCACCCCTTTAAAGTGGTCTCCCAAACACAGTGTGGTGTGGTAATGTTTTTGTTGACCTATGCATTTTGGATTACCTCAGATTTGCAGGGCAGTCCTTCTTTTCTGAGGCAATTTAATCTGTTCAATATATACTTCTTCTAGTTCTCATATGCTTCCCACTATATGGATATCAAAGCGCTGCAGTTAAAATATAACTTTGAAACATGCCAAAGTAAATTAAGAGGGAATACGGACATTTTGAATACTCCCAGCGTCAAAAATGGCATCCAGTCAAAATATTATTGTGGTTAAGTATGCAGACCTTGATGACGTCAGTTAGTCAAAGAAAGTTTGGTATTTTTAGGCTATCCATGCAATAACTGCAGGCTGTTTTTATTTATAGTTTTGTAACAACTGCTACCTTTCCCAACATGGGAGGACATTTTAAAAAGTAAAGTGCAAATACATTTCTGTACAAATATTAACCATATTTTGGATGGTTTCTAATTGAGTCTTTCCTTAGCACATTTGGAAATGACTAATACATATGAGAGCGCGCAAAATAACTGCCGGTGAAGAATTCACACCCACTTTTATATGTACTTTCCGCGGCAATCCTTTAACGTCACAGCAATCCACAGTATGGGCAGAGAACTGGTGAAACACTATCAATGCGCAAATACGACGCACAGTGGAAAGGCTAGAATTATATCTGAAACTTTTGATAACTAATAATAATTCAAGATGTGGCAAACATTCACTGTAGATTGTTGGCGAATCATTACAATGATATTTAAAATATTTAATTACATTTTAATAAACCGATTAATTAAAGGAACAGGGCCATTTTAACGCCTACATTGTAATTCAATTTCTTACGTTTGTGCTTATACTTTGCATCAAGCTGAATCAAAATCTTTAGTAACTTTTATCTCAGAGCAAACGTCTTTATAAAATATTATCATTTTGTTGTTTGCCCAAAAGTTTTCCTGATCCAATATAATTCATCCGGGAGACAAAAACTTCCGTCGTATCCCATTTCTAAAATTTCCCTTTATAGTTATATGCGAATGCTAACATCAGATTTATAACGCAGAGTATAACGCACTTTTTAGTAATATAGTAAACTTATATTAGGAAATAATAGGATAATTACATAAATAAACTATATGTTCGGTAAGTTTGCGTAGCCTACAATTTATATTCAAAACACAGATATGGTTCCACAGTTCATTTTGTGACCGCTTTACCGTGTAACGTTATGTTTGTTTGTATTAATTCTTTTTTTTTTTTTTTTTGGTTTTTTAATTTTTTTTTTAAATTTAGATTACCGTTTACCGTTTAAATTTGAATATTCAGATACTTAGATTTTAAGGAGCAATAGTTCAAGCGGCAGCAATATGGGACAGTAATCCGATGCTGCGGCAGAAAAATAATCAGCCCACCCTGAAAGTAATTTAACTGCTTGTAGTTTTTCCAGTTTTGGGCTGAGAGTAATGATCAGTACTTGATAGATAACTGGGAAATAAAACTAGCTCGTCCCAACAATATAATAATAAACACGACTAAGTCCCAATTCAAAGAAAAGCCAGTGATTGTCACCGCAGATTTTAGAGAGCATGTCTCAACTTCTCGGTTACTTGTTACTTGCTTCTCCAGGGAAAATATCTTCATAGGCGGGTGGCAGCTCGTTCGGAAGAGGGTACGAAAATGGATATGAATGGTTTAGTTCAGGATCCATGGGCGAATAGCCAGGGAGCTCTATTGAAGGGTGCCCCCCACACTGTACCTCCACGCCCGCCTCGTCGAATACGTGAAATACCCCCAAGTTAATATAAGAAACCGGCTGTAATTCCGACACGGTGAAGTCTTGTTCCTCACTGAAAAGGATGGCCCCCGCGCTCTGTCTCTGTGAGAGTCTCCGTCTGTAAAACTGCGCTGTCTGATACCTTTTGATGATCACAAGGTTCATAAGCCCAAGGAGGCACTCCAGTGTGTTAAGAATTGTTGATATGACCAGACTCCTTTGATAATCCTTCAACTGGTCGCAGATTGGATTTAAATCCACGGAGTCCAGGCAATAATGGGAATATTTCCGCTCCACTAGAGACACGGTGTCGCCGTCCACCACGGCGCCAGAGAAGGCTGTGAGAACTCCCAGTATGAACACTAGAATACCCACGAGAAAGAAATTCCGACTCCCGGGCTTGCCATTGCAACAAAGCAGGGCGAACCCGAGTAGGACCTGCCCGAGTCCAACCAGTATCCCCGAATAAAAAGCTCCGGCTGCATTTCCCAGGTGGAAATGTACTTTTACTTTGGAGCCCAACGAGAAGCATTTGAATCCGACGGCAACGGCGCTCACGGCACAGACGAAGAGGAGGCTGCTGGAGACGATGGTACACAGTCCTTTCCCACTCAACTTCATTATATTCCTCCGCTACCTCTCCCGTTCCCTCTCCCTCCTTCATCCTCCTTTGTCCTCCTCATCAGCCCTTCTCGGGGAGCTGTCAGATTGTGACATGATTCGCCGATGATTGCTCTTCAAGACGAGGATCTCGTGAGCTGCTCGCGCTCTCCCCCTTTCCCACTGCTTCAGAAATTGATTAATTATTGATAGGAAAAGCGGACTGCTTCTGCAGTACCAGCTCTCAAAACCAAACCTAAAGGTAACGATTACCCTCATGACCTCCGCTCCCCCATCCGCACCGTTATATAATCAAACCACGTCGCGAAACGTGAGTTTGAAGAATTGTATTCCCCTCTGGAGTATTTCTTCCGCTAAAGAAAGGTTAATTTTCCACAGGGATCTTATTATGTGTCTGATAGAACGGTGCTGGCAAGTGTCGCTATGCGCGCCGAATGACTTAGTGCACGTTTTAAACTTGCAAGAAATTCTCAATCATATGAACGTTACTGTCACAATCGGCTCATTGACCTAATGAACTTAGGTCCACGCTTCTGCTTTCGAAATACATCGAAATTTGACGTCGTTTTAATGCTGAAGATGATTGTGGTGCTCAGCTGATTATCCTACATTTGGTGCAAAAAAACCGTAGAAATCATTTTAGTTTTAGTTTAGACACAATGAGAGAAATGCGCACTAATTATTGTAATCTTACAAAGATAAGATATTAAAAAGTTAGAATGATTAGCAATTTATTAAAATGACTAAGCACATCAATGTAGAATATCCAGTGTCATATTTAGATGAACGGATTTCTAGTTTGGTTACGCATGAAGTCAATTTCAGTATAGTTCTTCAGCTACACCCTCGTCTCTGTTATCTCACAGAAAAAGAGGGGGGTTTGGTTTTGTAAACGTGTTTTCTAAACAAGAATCACAGCAATGTCCGTTAGGCTATATCATGTACATCGTGTTAGGAATCGGAATTGGGAAGAATTGTTTTCTTTTATAATATTACATTACGTTAGCAAAACTTCCACGATGTTTAAAAACTTGATTGTTGGCCTTCCTTATTTTCAAAAATTGTTGACATATTTATAGATTTTAAATATTTGCTTAAGTGTCTCCTATATCCGTCATCCAGTAACTGGCATGCCTCAGCATTTTATTCTTATTGAATACACACGTTTAGAATTTTGCAGCTTTAACATTTATATTTAATCATAAAATTCAATATTGTTTTTGAGTCAATCGATAATAATTTACTCTTTCCGACAAGATGCCAGACGACTTTTATTTCCCCGCATACGGCATCATATGAAACGGGAACTAAAAACTGTGACTTTTGTTATATTTGGGGTCTTTTTGTCGTTCAGCGAAGGGTGGAGCCTATCGAATTTATGAGATCAGCAATCTGTCTGGTCAGGAAGTAGCCTGGTTCCCGCGCAGGTGCGACCGAGATGGTGCCTGCGATCAACGGAGCTGTCTATGGTTCTGAAACGTCTTGTGCCCTTCACGTACAGAACTGCGCAGGTATGACATTGCGTGTGTATGGGAGACGGAGATATAAGTTAAGTAAGTAAGTATGTTAATTAGGTAGGCTATGTTTTAATTACTTCAGATATCCCCAAATGCATCTATTTGCTGTTTGCAAGAAATACCACGTTGCTTTCCAAAGTGTGTTCTGCTTGTTTTCCTATCGGCCTATTTCCCTGCTCACATTTATGCACTGGTTTCATGAGCCGACAAAGGCCGAGTTACAAGCCGGGGGTACAAGAACAGCGCATACTTCATTCACTGTACGACGTGTTGCTGTTGTTGCGGTTTGAAGTTGTTGACCTGGCATGTTGGCATGGTGGGATTTTTACAACAGGGGATGAATATTTCACAACGACACGATAAGACGGCAAACGTTTTTTATTAACTTAATTAGTGCCATAATTATGAACAACGACCATTACGGCTAACTGACTACACCTGTAATTTTCATACGCAAGCCATAATTTAGGAACTAGCGTTTCCGGGCTTTGAGTTTTTATCTGGTTCATGACAAATATTAGACATGATGAAGGACATGCATAGCCTAATGAAGTCTCCACGATCGAAAGAAGTGTGAATTCGCTTTTCATGTTGAAATTAAACTTTGCTTGCTTTTTTGTGTGTGCGGCTAGTAGACTCTGCAGCCCCCCGCCATCATACCATCATACAGCTTCTCTTAGACGTCATAGGCTGTGTTACGTTGCCATGTTTCTTAAATTCGGTGCAGGAGACTCTAGTCGCGTTGAAAACGTTTATCCACGTAATAGCTCGGACTCGGGAGTATCAGGAAAGCGTGTCAATAACTTTTTTTAAATTAACGTTCTCTAGTTGTCTCCGGTGAAATCTAATATAGAAATACGTAACTCCCATCCAGTCGGATACACGTTGAGTTGATTGAGTCAAATGTCACATTTTCTACTGGCGAGTCTGAGTGTGTTGCGTAGAGGATATAACGGCAGCTGGTCGTAGCACAAACCGCAGCTGGCTGAAGTCAGCTTTAAACATGTGGGTGACAATATTCATTATAGCGGCGTTACAGACTCCAGTGCGGCAATGCACATCTTTACATCTCCACCGCGCGTCTGGGTGTTAAATGTGTCAGCTGAGCAAGTTAAGCGCCCATGAGAAATGTAAAAGTAGCGTAGCTTTGAGATAGCTTCGAGCCACACGAGGAGAGACGCCGTAAGGCATTGTTAAGAGGCAGAAGGAAGAATTGGTTGGTGCTCACATGCCAAGAGTTGAGCCTATAGGTGAAAAGCTGGCTTTGAAGCACTTCTTACTGCTTATGATTTCTTGCGTCTGCCGACGTCACCTCGTAAAAATGATAGCTTTGTTGTAAGGGAGACTTTTCTTGGTAGGATATTTTATATTCTAAATATTTTTTCTGTATCCCAGACACATTTGTCACACATTGGCAGACTACTCAATTGTTTGCTATGAAAACATGTTAAATGAAGAGGGTAGCATTTTATTTGTTACTAAAAAACAAACTTGTATGCTCTACACCAGCAGCTTCTGGGAAGCTTTCTATCCATAGCATAATACTTTTGATAAATCAATTATCTTCTTAACAAGAATTATAATCACAATGCTTTGTGAAATAAGTCCCTTACAAAGCTGGCAATGGATCGGTGTGGCATTGCATTGCAATGTCAATATACAACTGTATTCATTATCAAGCCTTCCTCCAATATTACATTCTTGTTTTTATGCACAAATATGGACATGGCAGATAAGAGTTCAGGGGGATGTGGGCAAAACCAAACCCTCATTTTGCCCAGCACTGTCCTTACAGCATTCACAGTTCATTACTAGAGTTGTTTAATGACATTACCATGAGGGGATAGGTTTGCCCGAACATGCAGAAAAACGTCACAGAGCCGTATATAGTAAATCAAATGGGAGAGAAGAATGTTTCCACTAAATAGACAATCTGACAAACTGATGTATTTCATTTCAGCAATCCGTTTTTTTTTGCACCAGTGAAGCTACCAATTATTCCAACTGAGCCAATAATCATAGCAATTAGCTGCTGATCTTCATGTCAGATTGACTTGTAAGTGCCTGTAAAGCCCCGATTGCCCAGCAGTGGAATTGTCTGCCTTTGACTGCTTTGATCTTTATCTAGCAATACCAACTGTGATCTGACGACAGCCAGTGTTCTACTTTAATGCGGTTAACAGCACCTGTCACAGAGGCTCAAGGTTCAAGTGAGTAAGGATGGTGCACATGTTTTGCTTATATGTGTGTGTGTGTGTGTGTGTGTGTGTGTGTGTGTGTGTGTATGCATCTGTGTTAGAAATCCCAAGTTATATCACAGCCCCGGGTATTTCAGTCAAACCAACCGGGGCACATACGAGTAATTTCTGTCTGTGTCTACCTGCATCTGAGGCAGTGTGTAAACCGGATGTTGAGAGTAGGAAGGTAGGTTTAGAGTTCAAGGGTGTTCCTCTGCCTGTGGCCCCCCAGTGCCAACATCTTGTGCCGGGGGCAGCATGGTTTCTAACAGCCGGGGGCAAACGTTGCTTTACATACTCCCAGTAACAAAACGCAGCAATCCGACGACTTCCACTCATCAAGTTGTTAAGTGCGAGTGGGGGGAAGGGAGGGGTTGTTCAAAGCATTCTGAAAAAAAATGGATTGCAAACTTGTTGACTTTTTTTTATTCCTTCGTACTGATCCTACGACAGGTTGCCATGGTGGATGGTGTGAGTGGAGGCGACTGGAAACTTTGCTCCCTTTAGGTGGGAGTCTGTCATGCTCTCCAGCACACGCTTTAATTACATCACCTACTGGCTCAAGAAATACATTCCAAAATCATGGGCATTAAAATGGAGTTGGGCCCCCCTTTGCTGCAGTAACAGCCCCCACAGGATGGATGACGGGGACGGCTTTCCACAAGGAAATGTTGGATCCTTGCTGCGGGGATTTGCTTCCATTCAGTCAGAAGAGCATTAGTGAAGTTGGGCATGGATGTGGGGCGATTAGGCCTGGCACACATTCAGCATTCTAATTCATTCCAAAGGTTTTCGATGGGGTTGAGGTCAGGGCTCTATGCAGGCCAGTCAAGCTCATCCACACTTATCTTGACAAACCATTTTTATGTGAACTTCGCCTCGTATATGGGGGCATTGTCATGTCGAAACCGGTGAGGGCCTTCCCCAAACTGTTGCCACAAGGTAGGAAGTGTATGCTGAAGCGTTAAGAATTCCCTTCATTCGAACTAAAGTGCTTCACCCAAACCATGAAAAACAGCCCCAGACCATTATTCCTTCCTCACCCAACTTTAACGTTAGCATTATGCATTTAGGCAGGTAGCTTTCTCTTGGCATCTGCCAAACTCAGATTCATCTGTCAGGCAGCCAGATGGTGGAACGTGATTCGTCACTCCACGTAGCACAAAAACTATTCGCCGGGAGCTTCATGAAATGGGTTTCAATAGTCATTTCCACTTATAACAATAACATAACAGTTGACCTGGGCAGCTCTAGCAGGACAGAAATTTGACGAACTGACTTGGAAAGTAAGATGTCCCATGACCACGGTGGAAGTGAGTTCTTTAGTATTGGCTCTCCTACAATGTTAGTCTATGGAGATTGCATGGCCGTATGCTCCATTTTATACACTTGTCAGCAACTGAAATAGCCGAATCCACTCATTTGAGAGGGTGTTCACCTTTGGCTATGTGCTGTCGGTTCGTCCCCAAGTAAGGGAAATCGAAAGGCACTGAGTGGTCAACAATATGGATTGCATCATGGAAAGAGCCGTAGCTTCAGAGCTAAAAGGGTTAAACATCTTACTTCGGTTTCGACTCTGTTTTCCATGCAGGCCTCCCTCTGATCTGAACCTGCTGGCTCCAGCCAAGGGGACTTTGCTATACCTGTCCTCCGGTCTCAGCAGCGAGCTGTCCCATGCTCCTCATCAATGCCCCCTGGGTGACTCCTGGAGCACCTGGCCCAGCAGGGGACGTCTGCGTCATCGGCTGTAGAGAAAAGGGACGACAGCAGGTTCTGTTTGGTGCTCGAAACCCATGAAAGTGGTAGAGAAAGAGAGACGCAGCAGCTATGGTGGAAAAAAAACAGAAATAGAAGACAGGATTCTCTGACTGGATTTAGCCATTTCAGTTGTTGACAACAGCTTCTTCTCCTAAGAACATATGGAACGCAATGATCATACAAACCTCAATATGTGAAATGTTTAAAAAAAACAACAGAAATCGATTATTTGCCAATACTTTTTGAGCTGTATTCAATTGTAAACAGTCCAAAGACAAGATAATGAATGGTTTACCTAATCAACTTCATTGTTTTTTCGTAAATGTACACTCATTATGCCTGAAACACATTCCAAAAAAGTTGGGACGGGGGCAATGTAAGTTGAGGGGTGTTTTAAAAACACCTGTTTGCAACGTGCCATAGGTAAACAGGTTGATAAGTAACAGGTGATCCTCTCATGATTGGGTATAAAATGAGTCGGTTCGAAGTTCACTACATTGCGCAAAACTGTAAGCATGTATGCCAACATTTTAAGAACAACGTTTCACAATGTAAGATTGCATTTCCCCATCTACAGTCCATAATATTATTAAAAGGTTCAGAGAATCCGGAGATATCTCTGTGCGTAAAGGGCAAAGCTGAAAACCCATACGGAATTCCCGTGATCTTCGAGCCCTCAGACGGCACTGCCTTAAAAAACGACATTCCTATATACTGAATATAACCACATGGGCTCGGAATGCTTTGGAAAACCATTGTCAGTAAACACAGTTCCTCACTGCATCTTCAAATGCAAGTTAAGACTTTACTACTCAAAGCAGAAGCCATATATCAACACCAGTCAGAAACGCCGCCGACTTCTCTGGGCTCGAGCTCGTCTGAGAAGGACTGCCGCAAAGTATGCTGTGGTCTGACGAGTCCACCTTTCAAATTGTTTTTGGAAATAATGGACGTCGTGCTCTCAGGGCCAAAGAGGAAAAGAACCTTCCTGACTGTTGCCAACCCAAAGTTCAAAAGCCAGTGTCTGTCATGGTATGGGGGTGTGGTATTGGCATGGGTAACTTGCACATCTGTGAAGGCACCATTAATGGGCATTAATTAAGTGTACATGCTCAGTTTGAAGCAGCATACACTGCCATCTAGACAACGTCTTTTTCAATGAAGTCCCTGATTATTATCACTTCACGAGAACGCCACAACGACTTTGTAAATGGGCTCCACATTACACATCAGAGGCGAGATTTCTAGTGCTATGTCCATTATTGACTTTAATGCATTTTTTTCTTGACTTAAAAATCGACAACACGCTGGCATGGAAATCCTGCTGTCAAGGTCAAATTTCAGCCCGGTCCACTGGCGCAGTCTGCTATCCTAATTTAATTACCGCTCAGTCAAATCTCATTACAATGGCAGCGATGAACACATTACAAAGGGTGCAACAAGATGGTGAAAAACTGGGTAAAGACAGAGGTAGAGTTCTCATTCTTTTCCTATATCACCAAAGAAATACACTTGGCCATTGTTTGAGTCAAGAGGTCAAAACATATACGAAATGACCTATGATTGTTCTTTCTAATTTTGTTTTCTGAGGTTTTCAAACTAATTTCTTCGTAATTAAAACCGCCTGAAGTCAGTAACCTGAAAGTTCCCTTGTCAGCCCATGAAATTACCCCTTATTCAAAGTTATGAGGACTTTGAAGCGAGATGCAATCACAGCAGTGGCAGTTCTCTCGCTGTGGCGCCGTATCTCCTGTCTTGTGTTAATAAAGCTCCCAGTAGGAGCTCACTCACTTTTAGGTGGTCTCCTACATTTCAAGGTTTTCATTTGCGGAATGCTGATTGTTTGCTGTGTAATATCCACGGACTCGAGGGCATACGTTACACAGCGCAGTATGTAAAAATGAAACGATGACAATTACTCATGAATATCGTCTGCTGTTGAAACAGTTCCTCGTGGGGACGGATGCAGTAGTTTGTGTCTGCATTGTGGTGCGCAACAAAAAACATTGACTGGCCGTCTAAACGGTATACTTAATTGTGACTAGTACTGGGGTCTGAAAAAGTACTGATTATTGCAGTTCAGTACAGGGCTTACTTGGAGCGCTTTTGAGTCAATTTTGGGATGTCAAATCATTACAATTCTAATGCAAAAGTTGTTCTAGTTTACTTCAACTGCATTGCACCAGAAAGAAAATACTAGATGGTTGTGTACAATTTCAGCAATCAGGTAATTTAAGTTGCCTTAGAGGAAGGCATTAGGCATTACCCCCAGTAAAAAGATTTTGGACAATTTTTTGTGTTGCTGGGATGTTTTAAAGAAAAGGTGCTCTCATTTCTCATATAAGCATGTATTTTTTTGGAATAATTATGCCACCTGATACCTTAGATACAGGTGCAATTAGAAGGCATCAATTGTCCGAGCACACACAATGCAAATTTCTGAAGGGTACGCCATGGACCCTAAAGGTACGTACAGCTCTGCATGAACATTGGCACAATTTAATAAGTGGAACAAATGAAGGAGCACATTCTCATCAAAACGCATATTCAGACCTTTGTGTTGGATTATGGTTTACCTGTGCCGCGACAAGGTGTAGCCAGAGCTGCGTTCGCCAGTTGAAGACTCATTCCCCCCGACTCACTCGCGGCGCGCTAATGAGCCACGCATCAACCAAGCATTGCCTTGGGGTCGCTAGGCAACCGTCGTCTCACTCAAGTTTAGGAGCCTCTTTCGCAAAGTTTTCTAGAAACAACAAATCTGGAGAGCGTTCACACATGCATTTACTCCATGGTGGTCATTAATGGCACAAAGAAAGCAATGGAAAACAAATAAACCACCAGGCCCTCCATGGTGCGACATGCAAAACGATTAAACGCAGGAAATGGGTTGAGCGGCTTTTCGAAGTAAACTTGTGTGGTAGCTAATTGACACTGGGGATGGTTTAATAGATATTTTTAGTCGATGTTAATACAAAACATCTTGCCAAGCACTCAAAATGTACACAGAAAGTTAATGCAATTTGTGATGTTGTAATGTTTGTTTCAGTTTGTGTGAAAACGAGAGCTCTATATATTACTATAACTAACAGTATTAGTAAATAGTAGATAGTATATTTTTGAAATTTTCAGGGTATTTCAGGGAAGCTCACTCTGCTTCCCTACACAGCCCCCTGACTTGTCTTGTCTGCCTGCCATGTATAATTAATGCATTAACCAAAATAAAGGTAAAGATAGATCTTATTTACAGTCAGACTTTTAGCCTCCCTGAGAGACGCTGACTTTGGAAGTGGTATGGGAGCCAGCAGTGTTTTGGGAAGCTATCTACAATGTCTGCAGCAGCCTTTTTCTCCTGCACCTGTTTTGACTCAGATTTCAAATCACGAGCCATTCTAAAGGTGAGGGAAAGAATCACCGCCTGGTGGCAATAATCCCCCTCAGAAGAAACATGCTCTCAACATTTCACTATTGGTTCTTGTTGGAGATACTTTATTAATGTTGTTTCGCGTTCTCCATTTAGCTTTAAGTTCAGGTATTCACACTGTTGCCATGTCAACAACAGTATAATTTTATTGGAGAATGGAAAAGGGCCAACCTCAGGGCAGCCATTCTGAGGCAGCTCGGAAGGCTGTGAGGCTGAGCAAGGCATTCTGGGAGTTCACTTGAAAACTGCCTCCTTCAGTGTTGACAACTATGTCTGCGGGGCAACTGTATGACGGCACAGCTCTGTCCTTAAAAATAAAAGACTTTACAGAGGCCTTACCCTTGCATGCAGAATGTGGTCTCACTCCCATACACAGACCCAGGTCCTCGGTCCCTGACCGCATTCTTCACAAGGACTCACACACAATGAGTCCAATAGTCACAGCATACCAAAAACCCGGGAAAAAATGTACTAGGACATAATTTTAAGATATTTTTTGAAAAGTTTTTGAAAGACTTTTGCAGACATCCAATCCCCTCTATCGGGACCTTGAAACTGGATCTAACAGAGAAGCAAACAACCAATTACACCCGTTTGTTTGACTTTTTTTTTTTGTAAAAGACAAATCCGAAGAATATGTCCCACAAAAGCTACAATAATACATAATCTGTGGAAGCCTCTTAAAGGTTAAGATTTTTTTGTGTGTGCCTAGTTTTACTGGAACCCTGTAGAGAGTAGGGGCTTCCAGGTGCAATGCCCCACTGTGGGATTGATTGCTTGACAAGGGCAGTCACTCCAAGCAGCTGCCAATCTTTCACTGTTATTTTCATCCAAGCACATAACCTGCGCACCTCATGGCTTCTGCCGAAGGGTTCTTGCATATTTTCACACAGGTTATGAAGCAGTGAAGTTACCTGATTAGCTTTACAGGGATCCGAAGTAGAAAAGGTGTTGGCAGTCCAGGGTTGTGCTTTCTGTCCTCTAGTGTAATATTGGACGATGTGCTTTTCCACTACAAACCTCCCAAACCCACTGTTCCACCTCCATCCTCAGCACGATTCCCACCACTTTCCCAGGTTTCAAACCTTACCACTGCCCTCAGGTCAAAGGGCTCCACGGTACCTGGACAGAAGTCTCCGAGCAACCCCCGCGCCAGCCCCTACCCGCGGCGGCGGCAAGAGCCAACGGGTGATCCGGACCACGGCCCTTCTGTTCGACGGGCCTCCGCTTACTGCCTTTGCCCATCACCGTGGCAATTTCTTCTCTGGGGGAAATCCTATTACCAAGCTGACCCCACAGTCCGCAGTCTCTGATTCCACACTGCTGGCAGCACAGGTCCTGCAATGGCCTGTGATTTATTATGAAGAGGTAGAGCCCACAGTGAAAGGGATCTGAGACAAGGGGTTGATGGGAGCCCGCTTACACCCCTTCCTGCTTTGTGCTTTTCGTCTCCATTTGACGATGGCCCTTCACTCCGTGAATGATGAGGAGCCCAGGGACATGTAAGATTTGGTTTGGATTTTTCCAGGAGATTCGCTTCCGGGCCAGCCTGAAAAATCCAATACCTTTCACTGTGAAAATGAATCAGAATCAGAAACTTTTTTTCAGAAACAGAATCATCTGTTTTCTTCTCTTTTATTTCTACTGGCTTATGAGAAAACTCAGTAAACTACAATGTAACATATTGCCTGGTTACATGAAAGGAGGGAATGGTCTGTCTTTATAACATCTTTAATGCTTAAGTTTAACACTGGGTTCAATAACTATGTGGCAATTATGCTTCCATGCACATTTTAAATGAACGGTCTGCTTAGTGGATAGGTTCAGTCCTAATACATTTGCACCTACTTGCTTTTGGGATGTTCTCCTTCCTTTATCTGGCGTATCAGAAGGAGGAGATCAGACGTTGTTTTGAATAAACAATAGTACATTATGCTCGATAATATGACGAGCATACAATTTCAGATTTCAGAGCATACATTGTCCATGGACTAAATGGAAATCCTGTAAATTTATGGTAAGAAATAAAAACGCCATTCTGATATGCAATTGTGCACTAACATGGGGCAGCATTCACATAGGCCTCAAGGATAGTGCAGGTTCCCCTTTCTGAATCAGGACACCCCCCCATCTGAGGAGAAAGCACGGACATTTCCCTTCATTAAAAATAGATACAGTAAGTGCCCTCAGAATTTCAGCTTTGAACTCCATCCAGCATACATTAGTGCTGGCTCCCATTATGTCTCTGATACTCAACACTCAAGTCTTTATTTTGCACTCTCATATCCCAGTAGGGCCAGTAAAGATATCTACAGACGTGTGGGCTTTGCAGGGGTGGTTTTCCTCTGTGAAACTTTGTCTTCCCCGGAGAACTCCCGTATCGGCTTCCTGTCCGCCACAGGGAATTCTGTACCGTCTGCCCAGAGAAAAGCCCATGAAAAGAGAAGCGTTTAGCAGGGCCAGGCCCTGGAGGCGCGCGCTCGGCGCAAGGACGGGTGCAGGGCGTACCCCAGTCCACCGGAGAAGCATCCCATATCCAGGTGTTGCTTTGTGGAGGTTTCAGAGCGATTTAAAGCCTTTTAAAGCCTGATACAGAGCGAAGCGCTGGGACACACGGTTCTTTAACTGTAATCAAATGTTAATCAAATCGGCCAAATGGGTTTAGATTGGTAAAGCCCCTCAACTGAATTGCTTTGCATGGTTTTCCAGCGGTTTGACTAAATGAACCAATTTAAGTGAGAAGAATTTATCCGGGAGTCCCTATATAGACGAATTCGACAACAAATCGACGTCACCGGGGAGCAGGGAACTGGAGCTTCCTCTATCTAGCAGATCTCAGAGCTCTTCCACCAGACCGAGCCACACTCCCTGCCGCCGCCACCCCACTTTCCTCCCTTCCCCATCTCCAGCCCCCCCCACGCTCATCATGATGCAGTATAAAAACCATCACCCGGGTCTCCTAGGTAATCATTCGGAACATAATCCTGCTAATGAAGGGAATGTGTCTGGGAGGCGAAGCTGTGGCTAAGCCCGCTGTATCCGCTCTGATAGGAGTTCCACTGCCGACGGCTTTTCTTTAACGAGAGACCGGTCGCACAGAGCGACCAACACCAACGTGTGCTCTTTGTATAGGGAGCCTGTTGTTAAATTTACACCCGTTGGTTCACTGAAGAGGAACAAATATCCAAATACGGCTCGTTTTGGGCAAAATTACCCCATAACAGCAGACAGAAATTGACGCCAGATACAGTCTGCATGCGATTACCCCTGCATGAATGGGATCTATGAACTCAAAAAAAAAAGATATAAATTGAGAACAATTTTTTTTAAACTTAAATGAAAGTTAGAATGAGCGAGAGGCAACTGCAGTTCTAGCGAATTAGAAAGGGTTTAATTTCTCAAGATCCGTTTATATATAATCATTCATAATTTTAAATAAACGTGATGAGGAAATGCTCTGTGTGAAAAAGACTGAGGTTCCCTACACACTGTCACCCTGTTACAAAGACTTCCCCAGATTCACATAAAGAAACAGAGGGGACGGAAAAAACAAAAAGACAAGGACACTGCTTTGTTTGAAACAAACTGTTATTAGTTCTGCCGTACAAAAGACATTACAGTCTAAGCAATGCAGTTCGGTTATACAGGGTTTTGGCAACATTTCCATCTACATTTAGAGCCTCAGCTTAGCTTAGCTTCCTTGAGCAGGAGACCGTCGTTTGCTACCACACACAAACTCTTTTTCAGGCTAGAACCAAATCCCAACATTGCCCTTGAACACAGGCTGCACCCGACAAACCTAAAACCGGACCAGCTTCCACCAGCAGTTCAAACTCTGATTAGCAGATGAGTAAAGCTTGGATCTGGTCTCGCCCCTAACCCTAAATACGCAGGTGGTTGTTTTAAGTTTAACACTTTATATTTATCCTCTCCTCCAAACACCAGACGGAAGCATTACCAATGTGGTAACAATACGCTGTTGCCCATTCAAACTTTCAGCTTTGTCAGAGCGGTCTTCTTCCAGGAGGGACAACGGGATGGACGGGGGAGGGGGGTTTTGGGTGAGGGTCGAAGGGACGTGTGCGGCGCCAATCAGTCGTTGCTGGACTTCTCCTGTGGTTCCGCGGACGGGGGGCTGTACTTGCTCTGCAGGGAACGGCCCACAAACTGCCAGTATTCCCTCCGAATGGTGTCCTTCTCTGAGGCCAGGAGCTGGCAGAGCTGTGGAGAGAACAAGGAACTGGTTATCCGGCGCCCCCTGGGGGTGGTCCTGAAGGTCGCGGCGCTCTGGCTGGGAGAAAGCGCCGCTGCTCGTTATGACTGTGATCAATTCTCCAGCCGACGCATCGGGGCGAGACAACGTGGCTGAGAGTTTATAAGCACTTTATCATTTTAAGTTAAATTACAGTGCAGTCCGTTTTTACGTCTCACAGATGTAACCATTATCCGTACTTAACGATCAAAAGCACGGGAACAAAAAAAATCGACATTCCTATATTTACCCCGTTTGCACAACCTGCTCATGAAAATTATTTTGGCACAGCCTCACTGTGTAATAGGATGCTTAGTCAAGTTCAATGCCACATAAGCCGATTTTACTGATAAAATATACACCCCAGGTTGCTACTTTTTCTGCCAACGACGGGGCAGAAGACACATTGTTCCCGTGACAGCTCCGGAGGGACCCAGGATCGAACATACAGACCGTTCCCTATCTGGTTTTAAAACTCAGCTCGAGTGTGTGTGCGTTGACACTAATTGAGTCAGTACTATTAGTAGCAATGGGTTTACCTTGGAAGGCAAGAGTGAAAATGAGCAGTGGAAGCTGAATATTTAACAGCGATCAGAGAGGACAGACTCGGTCTGGTTCGACGCGATTTCTGAGTTCTGAGCTGAAATCCAGCGGAATCGACGTCCAGTTATTTTTACCACTGATCGATGGCTTAGACGTTTCACCAATAGATCTACGCTTTGACTTCAAGCAATGCATGTTAAACACAAAGAAACGGTCTACATTACGGTGAAATATCTGACAGATGCTTAGGAATTATGGAAGCTTAACCCTGAGGAATTATTCTGAAAAAATACAACGCACGATATAAATCTCATATAATGAGTTTATATAAATGCAACGTGCACCATGATATCAATACCACAATGGCAAAAATGCGTGACATTTTTTAAAATGCTCCACTTATTAATGGTGAAAATCAGGTGCTGCATTAAACCATATTTAACGGTGTGAGTGTACGATATGATGGACTGGGAGACCGTGTGTGTGTGCACGTGTGAGAGAGAGAGAGAGAGAATAGCTGTGCCTGGAGAACGGCACAACCCTGCGATTCCAAAGCAGTTAACATTTCAGAAGCAGGCATTAAATCAAAGCCCTGCAGTCTTTCTGCCCTCATCATAGACATTCACCCCCGGGCAGGGAACACATTGGACAGTTTCGACAAGGACCTGCTCTACAAATATGGGTGCGTTTCCAACGCTGCAACACCAAACCGAATACAACGCCCCCTTCTCAATTTACATACCACTCAGCACCAGCTTGAAGATGTATCCGTCTTGGCAGTGCCGGGTTTTTTTACTGTAACAATACCCAAGTTGATGATTACAAGCAAGGACGAGCCTCTTCCAAAAAAAGGTAGAAATGGCACAGGAACAGGAGCATCTTCCCAAGGAACCCAATTAAGTCTGACACATACAAAAGGAGCATTTACTCAAGCAGTCCGTCAACTGCAAATGACTACCATCGGGATAACATTGAAACATGCAGGAATTCTAAAACGACGAATATCTCCCTCTGGTTCAGCTCCGAGAGGCTTTTCATCCTTGCCGAGAGCAGCGTAAGCGGTTTTAAAGGGAGCTGCCCGTGGTTAAGAGCAGGGCGTAATAAAAAGACACGACTGGACGCACTTTAAGAGCCGTTTCCTGGGCTCCTGAGTCAATCACACAAGCATGGGTTTCCTGGCATCATAGGCCTGATTTGAAAATAATTTCGAAAAAGCATAGACTCAGCTTTGGGATTGTTAAAACCCAGGAGCCCCAGATCAGGTCACTCCCCGAGCCCATTTGGCCCTCCATCAGGAGGATAGCGCCTTCCCCTGAAGAACCAGAAGACACGAAAGAGCCAACGGGGGCAGAGCAGGAGAAGGTTAATGAAGACGCCCGTCACCGGTTGGAGATGACCAATTCCTGCGGAGCCTGACCCATCATGTGATCTTCCTCCCCCAGGTCCCGCCCGCTCAAACCGGGCCCTGTGACCAACCAGCATGGAACACAGTGGCCTACAGTCCTCCTCCCCCGAGATCATTAGCGGGCTGCTGTCAAACGGGTTTTACACATGAGGATTGTTTTACCCAACAGTGTACCCACTAAAAGCAAGGCACTGACACTGAGCCTTTGGCTTCCCCGGTGTGCCTCTGGCTCTCACCTCCAAGGCCTTGCTGAGGATCTCCTCCTGGTTGCCGCCAGCACTCTCCAGCTTGTCCTCGTAGAGGTCCACCAAGAAGGCCACCAGGTAGGGAGAGCCGTCAGTCTTCTGCAGCTCCAGCACCTGCTCAAGCAGCCCCTGGTGGGAGGATAGGCCCCGGTCCTGCAGGATCCTGTGAGCGGTGGGACAAGCAGGCAGCATCATGCCCCAACTCTAATCAGCCCGGCATCTGAACAGCGTCGCGCTTTGCCTCATGAATATTAAATGACCAGAGCAAACCCGTTCAATACACCAACTTTGTGAACGGCCGTCGATTACGCATTGAAAACACAAGAGCAGTAGTGGGATCTGGCGAGCCCATTTTCATAATGCACAATGGCCTGTACACACACTGGTGGAAAAACACAATGCAAAAAATCCACGGCAGCCAAACATTCATTAATTTCACTTTGACTTCATAGATTAGCGCCATTGAAAGATAAATCTACCCTGCTGGGTTCAGCATGTGCACGTTGCCTTTCAAATGCGTCTCGGACAAACAAATAACCATTTCTCATTAAAAGAAAATAGTTCACACAAGAGTTCATTAAAATGTAATCAAAGCCATTTCTTCCTCACGTTCTCCATACAATACAAATGAGTCGCCAGCATAAATGCAGACTTTTTCCCCCTCAGGTGGATAATTACTTCTCTCAAGAGTTATTAATCTACAGGACGTTTGAGTAGAGCAACTGGAAATTACTTTCAAAAATGGGGGAATTCTTAAGAAGGTCCTTTTTAAGATGATGGAGTCCCATTTAAACAGATTTCAAGCAGAAACCGTGGGCAAACAATCCAGTTTGCAGCGCGTCCGCACAAGATCTGAAAAATAATCTGACCAGAGGTTCGGCGTTTGGAAGGTCCAAAGACAGTTCAGTTTTGCAGAACTGCAGAGCGAACCCTCTACATTACCGGAAATCACAGCACACACTCACTCTCGCAGCTGAATTTCTGAGGCTAAGCCTTCCTCTTGGCTTCACAAAGGCTGCTTGTGTGTATCGCAAGTAGAACAGTGGCCTATTTCCACCTGAAGTCCCCCATGGAACCAAGGCATAAGTAGACCAAAAGAAAAGGAAAAAAAAGAAAAAAACATCTGCCTAATAAGCAATGGATAGATACTATATAAACCATCCATTTAAATTAAAATCACCTTATTTGGCCCATAGAAGCCTGCATTGTCTTTTTGCATAACAGTGAAAAGAAAAAGGTTCTCATTATTTACTTTCCATTTGAGTCCATTACAAGTTCTATGGCTCCAGCAGAATATAGACAACAGACATGGAGTATTCATGGTGTATTCTTTTAGAACCTAAACGTTTATTGCTACTGCGTGGTAAGTAACAAAAGAGAGTCACCCAAGTCGCTATGTAGCAGTACAATGCGGTACAACAACAAACGGGACAACGCTGACATCTACAGGCCGTAAATGAAATTACGAGTTCAGTTAGTTCACCTGTACTTTCTGCCTCTGAATTTAGATTCGGCGCTTCACAGGTCATCTAAAGGACCAGCACATGAGAAAATATAAAACACGTACCCTTTCAAATAGTTCCACGCACTTTCGTTGTGGGGGGCCTTTTTGATCTGTTCTAGACTGTACCTAAAAAAACAAAAACATGTTACAATAAGTGGGCAGTTAGTTACATTGTGAACAATAAATCTATCAGTGGCAATGCAAAACAGACGGCTTATAAGCACCCGGACCACGTGAAATCTCACTTCCATCTCGTACATTTTGGTTACCCAGGAAACAACATCAGAAAATGTCAGCCTAAAACTACATTCGCAAATGCAAGAACTACAAGTAGTCAACAGGACAATTGTTATTATTGATGTTTGTTTGATTGCTTGCTTTACTTAGCAGACGGCCTTATCCAGAGTCATGTCAGAATATTTACAGGTTATTACCCCACACAGTGTTCTAAAAAAAACCTCTCTCTCTTGTGATTTTAACCCCACCGTAACACCGAAAGACCAGCGATTCTGACTCACTGCACTTCTCTGTCCAGAACCGCCGGGTCCGAGTAGCCCGTGGTGCGCGAGATGACGAAGTGTCGCTGGTTCCAGGCCGAGTTGTTCCTCACATCTTCCTCCAGCAGCTGCTCGACGTACTCCAGCTCGTTAGCCCACAGTTTAAACTCCTGGATAAAAACACTCATGTTACATACACTCACAACACTACTACACCGCTCATCTCTGAAGACCGTTAATCTGTCACCGTATGTGCCACAATCATACATCCCACCCCACACACAGCGTTCGGCAACATGGAAATACTGATAAAGACATATTTTAAGACAGGAAAATGGATTGACCAGCAAGCCACGAGGCTTAACAGGAAATTGCAGTTAGTGCAGATTAAATAATTCACTATGGATGCCAACAGAGTGGCGCAGAAGCAGTTGCAGAGCAGAGTTGACTTTTGTACAAGCATATAACCACAGTATTTCAATATGCTTTAAGAAGAGAGAGCAGGAACGGCAGCATCCGCGACAGCTAGCATCGCTAACGCTAACCCCCTCCCTCCAGGTTCCTTGGGGTGAATTTACAAGCTCCCACAGTGTCCCCATCCCTGATTCCAAATCCTAAAGCCCCCTGTTGAAGCCTCAACGCTCCCTTCCACACTGCTAGCCCAGAGGCACGCAGCGTCGGCGGGGTTGCCTGACCTGGATGACCCACTGTCGGTGCTGCCACGCGTGGTAGTTCTTGGCGTCCTGGCTGAGGATTTCCGCGATGAACCTCAGCTCCTCCGATGGGTCGTTCAGCCACTCCACCACCATCCGTCTGTGGTGCCTGGGGCACGGCGGGAAGATGCTCCAGTCAGACGCTCTATCTACACCCAGTTGGTGTCTATGGTCCCTCACCACAACGTCCACTGAGGCGGAATCAAGCGGGACAGTGAGGGTTGGCTAGGATAAGCAACAGTCAGCTTGCCATCTACAACTCATTCCCTGGTTATAATGCAGAAAATTGTTTCTCTAGGACCTGCAAAATTTTAAACACTATCTTGTGGTCCAAGACTCATGTAATTTCACCACAGCCATTTTAAACTAGTATAAACAATGCAACGCCTGCAAACTCGCTCCAGGGCGTTGAACATGACGAATGACAAATTGTGAAAAAATAAAACGCATGAACATAACGGGCTAGACAACTGCGTCCCAGTGTATTTAAAATCATGCTCAGAGAAACCGAATCAGGAGATGCTGGGTACCAGACTTGGTAGTTTTTGGGCTGGTCTTCAATGATAGCTGTTATGTAGTTCATCTCTTCTCGCAAGTCTTTCTCCAGAGCCCGCAGTAGGACTCTGCGGTAGTGCCTGCAGTCACAGAAAACGTAAGGAGAGAAGAGATCGACACGGGGGTAAGAGAGCCTTTGCACTGTCCCTGTAAATTCACCAGACTGAGGAACTGAACTCTGTTTTTACTAGATTGGGGTTAACATTTAATGATACACTGCCCTGTCCTCCAGAATTTCGTAACTTAGTGTTGCACAGTACAGTATGACAGTATGACATAACTAAATAAGTATCCCCTTGTGGAAAAGGGATCATCCATAAAATTTTGAGAAACACCAGTTAGTGAAAAGCAGTTCTTTACAGTACGCATTGCTTAGACAACACGCCTGCAGGCAGACTTCGTGGGGGGGGGGACTAGTATTTACATATAACAATAAATACAAACACATTCTACGTTGACACAATAGCACTGTACCACCATTTTTGTTGAAGCAAAGCTGTTTCTGATCCCTTTACTGAGGGACTCCCTCCATGCTCACCATACTGTGTAATTTGCAGCGTTCAGATCGATGGCTTCAGCAGTGAGTGAAAAAGCCCTGTCGCTTTTCTCATCCCTCTTCAGCAGCGCTCGAAAATAGTCATACACATCGGTAACTGACAAGAGAACAGTGCCCGGGAACACAAATGAGATGCTGTTAGCATTCGGGGAGTTTTAAAAGCAGGGCACAGGTATATCATCACAGAGTGAATACTTTTAATATTTCTCAATTTTTGCTGTCCAAGACGCCATAAGCTGTAAACAAGAGATACTTTGAAAGTTATTAGCTCTCTTACACTTTTCCGAGTACGCAATCTTTACGATGGGATTGGGGCCGTCATCCTGTGGAACTGGTTCAATGTCTGCCCATTCCTTCCGGTCTCTGAAAATACGTCAACAAAGAGGTTCAGAATGTGTCCACCCATCATTTAAATCAGACATGATTTTTTTCAGGCAAAAAACAAAGGTCTGTGGGTCACTGTTAAAATCACTTTTAGATTGATACAGACTTGCAACTGCAGTAAGACTTCTGAATAATAGGTATATTTTGGCCAATACACGTATACATAAGGGATTAGCTACTAACACATTTAGTACATTGAGCACAGTAACCTTACATACTAATGCGGCGAGAACGCAAAAGAAGATTTTGGGCTATTTGTTTGCAGAATGATTTTATGAAACCAACAAGACAGTGCTGAGAGGTAGCTATCCTTTAGACTCCAGTGTACACATGACCGGATTAATATCATTTTAAGCACACACAGGGCATGCTATCATTGATAATTGGATTACAGTCGCTGTAACACCACGAATTAGCTAATTAGTTAGCCAGCAGGCTTTATTGTAAAATTTAATGTAGAAATAACTTTTTTCTACCATTTCTAGTTTTGGTCATTCATTGTTCGTACACTTTTAAACCACATATAATCAACAAGTATTTTTATATGAAGCTATATTGTCGCGAAATCTCAAACACCATGCAGTACCTGTAAAAAATATATCCTTTGGACTGGTACTCTCCATAATCAATATCCGGCTCCCCCTCGCTTTCCTCCTCACCACGCTTCTCTTCCTGCAGTTCCGAGTTCTCGTTTGAAGTTTCTTCTACACCCGACATTATGTACTTGGTTTTTTTTTCTGTACTTGTTTTAATATATAAAGATTTTAGCTAGGCGTGTGTACATCAGGATATGGAATCGTTTTTTCTTCAGCAAGATAAACGTCATTTCCGTCGCTCTACTCCAATCGCTACCCCAACTTGAAAAACGGCTGTAACGCAGATATCTGTCGTAGTTTTTGTAGCGATTTCTTGTTACATGGCAGGTGTACTCATAGCTATATGCTAAAATAAACAAAAACATTTTTAACATTATGCTGCTATTTTAATTTCTACTTTGTAAACGGGTTATTCTCTAATTCAGGTCACAAATCTGGCCATGGAGAGCCTAAATCCTGGTACTTTTATACCTGGGATACTCAGTCGTGGTCCACTGAATCAATTTATTTTAACCTTAACGTCTATTAACTCAGTCAAACCTACGTGTGTTTGTGTGCGCGTGGATGGGGCATTAATGAACATAGTAATGAATTACATAATGGGGGAAAAATCATAGTTTTTATACTATACTTTTGCAGATTAAAGTTTAAACTTTTTTCCCCAGCACACAACACAATATTAAACTCTGTTTAATGGTGTTGCGTTTTATTTTCAATTTGACTATTCTTGGGACATACATACACTATGTATATCAAAACCTCACCCTGAAATACAAATGAAAAAACACTCCACTTGGAATTCATGCATTTTGCAACATTCAGAAACTTTGTAGTAATAAAGGCAATTAGGAATAGTTTTCCAACCACTGTTTATTTTAGCAAATGTAACACAGTGAAAACCATTTACTACTGAAACATTGCCAAGATACAAAATTTAAAAAGAACAAAACTGTTAATTAATGATTTATCCCAATTCTAAGGCTTCTTTTGTAAGTACCATATTGCTATGCATGATGGGCAGTTAACCAGAAAGGCTACGGTGACTGCTAAAGCAAATGGATGGTGAATCCACACACTTTGTAATCTCCACATCAGCCGATTACTGCTTGCCATTGCCATTAATTGGCAGTTTCTTGTAATCGTCGGAGTCCAGGAAGGCCTTGATTTTGGGGCGAGCGGACATCTTCTCCAAAAAACCCTTCAAGGTGGGAAGGGTATCCAGGCAAGAAGGACAGAGCACCAGCTGGCTGAGAAGGATATCAAAGAGGCTGTAGTCTGCAAAGGAAATCTACCCAGAGAGGTAGGGGGAGACATTGGTTATTATAACAACGACAATCCAATTACAGGTACAATAAAACGCTTTACACATATATCACATCTTTGGCTGGATCACAGGTTCAAAATCTACAGGACTGTTAAAGTGAAGAAACGACTAATCAGCTGTATTGATTTAACAGTGCTGGCTATTGTTTAATAAAAGGAGATGACAACGTTGCAAACTTAGATATTCAGTTATCAATTTAAAATACATATACTCAACCAAGACACCTGTGCTGTGTACCATAAGGCTTCGAGATATTAGCTAGACGGAGAATAATCTTTAGGTCGTGTCATACCTTGTCACCGACGAGAAAGCCAGTTTTGTTCTTAGCCAGGACTGCTTCAAACTTTGAGAGGTGGCCAGGCAGATCTTTGATGTACTGATCTTTACCGGTTTCCTGAAAATAATAGCAAAAGGCGTAAATATATCGGTTCTGTAGCAAATAGACAGCGTGCAACCCTGTTTCAGGTCTTAAGCTAAACCTATTCCTTTGGGAGGCAAGCGTTTTAACAATAGAAGAGTCTGAAATGACTTCCAAATGTTTCACAACAAGTTCGGGTATGACAAAGCCACCACATTATCAGGGACATGTTGCATATTACTTACATATTCCTGGTAGATCAGTTTCAAATACTTGAGACGCAGGTCTTCAACTCCATCGCTCATCATGTCGATGAGTGCTGCTTCCTTGTCATTACTCCCATAAGCCCCTAAAGGACAACATTTAAAAATTTCCTAAGGCCACGTTAAGTGGTGAAAATTTTTTTGGATTTTGAGTTTGCTTTATGTTCGTTTCAGAAACAATTTAATTGTCAAAGGCTGATTCTGGGATTCCTCTGCCATTTAAATATTCACAAAAATTTAAAGAAACATGAAATATGTTCTACATCAAGCCTTCTCTCATTTTTGTAAAACCACAATGTATCGTGAAGTTTAATCCGGTTACCGTGTTTTCGGCCCAAGTGCCGCAGGAATGCATTGGATTGGTAAAGGACAAGGTCTCCATCTTCAAATTTTGGTAGCTGTCCAAACACCTGAAAGAAACAAGTTCCAACATATTTCAGTTATTACCTGGAGAATATGTACGTCATCGTTTTTTATAAATGTTTAAGTTTCTTTTCTTTTTTTGTCAGAACATTTTTACAATTCAGTATGGAGCTAGTGTAACCAGCAACACAGCATCCCTGACAGCATATCAAACCTGGGTCCCTTCACCGCCGCACAAAATAACAAAATAACCTCTGACAAGTGGAACCAATCTTACTATTAAATATAAAATATTCTGTTAAAATACACGGTTTTCCAAAACATTACATAAGCAATACAAGTCTTACACAATCTGTAACTACATTAAACGCTCCACGTCACAGGCAGACCAAGAAGCAATAAGAGCCACTCCACCCACACAGCTGGCTTTCAGGTCGCCCTTCATCCAGTCGTCAAAGGTCACCGTCTTCTCCTTCCACTCCTGACCCTGGTCCGCCAAAAAGATTCTTGAGGCGCCACATCGTCCTGTCATAACAAAGGGGACACACGTTGTCCAACTGCACTCAAAGGACATTTCATAGCCCGGGCTCGCAATGGCCAAGTCTGTCCCCTCAACCTGCACAGCAAAGCTAATCGAAAAAATACTGTTCATTGTGCAGCACTTAAAATAACTGGAGTGGAATCAAATTACAAATTTACTCACTTGGTTACAAATGACAAATACACTCAGTACCATTCGCTAACTGATTTTAGAAGGTTATGACAATTTTTGCCCATGGCTTATGGATTCCATAGCAGAAAGTGTTCTGATTTAGTTCAGCCCTACATGAAGTCAAATTTAAGAATGGCATTAAGATTCTACATTTGAATGGGACATGGCTATGTGTATCAATAACTACAAAAATTCAAGTCACATGGATTTTTTGGGTTTTTCTTTGCAACTAATCCATAACTAACACTGACAAAAATTGTTGATGTGCCATTTTTGTTTTTAAAAGTTGGCTTGTTTATATATTTAATCGAACCATGTTAAATAACAGGCAGAACCAGGTAAATGATCCAAATGATCAAGGCCACACTTTGGTTTTAGGTAGACACTGAGGCTCAACAGTTCAATGTTAAATTCACAGGGGTCTACTCTTAGAGTAACAGTCACACCATCATCATGTGAGGAGGATCCTCGAAGAGATTAGGGGGAAATGGAAAGTATTGTCATGTGACTTTCAACATACCTCGGACAGCGAAGTACGTGATGGTGTAGGGAGGCACTGAAAATAAACCAGAAATTAAAAGTTACAACAGTCCACACTAAATTGGAAAAAGGTAATCTTAGACATATTCCTTGTTCCCAAGTCACCAGTTAATTCCCTAGTGACGCTGACATGTGTTCGATGTTTCACAAAAAACAAACTCCGTTCAGATTCGTTTAAGCAAGTGAAGACTTTGCATGACATGCAAATTTTTTATTACGATAACGACCTTTAGCCACCGCAGACTCACGCTTAACTTACAATGAAAATGCATCTACTCACCCATAGAAACAAGTGTGCAAGCCAAAATTAATTTATACTTAAAGACCAATAGTGAATTATATATTGAACATCAAACTAACTCTATTAACTACCATGGTCCATGAGCCTTCCTGTACATTACATTATTAGAGTAAAAAATAATTTTAAAGTACATTTAAAGGGGTCTCCAAGTGTATTTATTTACACGCACCTTTGCTCTATTACTAATAGTTTTGACTCAAATTTCTATACTGCTTTATGCAATTACTACTTCCTGATTAGATGATTAGGGAAATTGTGCAGCAAAAACTTATATATATACTTATGTATAGTGAATAAACATCTTAACAAGCAATACAATGTAATCTAAGTTTTTAATATGGAAAAAGCCAGGGAGCGCATGTGAAAACGGTACGCTACTGCATTTTAGCTCTACAAAAAGAGAGATTATCGTTTTTCCGTTTACTATTCCGACCCAGACGTTATGGAACGCGGGCATTATTTCGGAGAACATTTCTGCAAAACCAAATAAGTTCCGGCGCCATAAAACCACTGACCTGATTAAGTTATGTAACTAAACAACCATTGTGGTTTTCTGCTGCACTCTCGTGCATAATTTAAATTAATTTATCGTGTGTATAGATACACAACATAAACGATGTAACAAAACAATCACAGCATTACACAACAGTCGGGGGATTATGTTTAAAAAAATAACAGGAAATAACGAAGTGAGGCTTTAATAACACCTAAGCAAACTACACAATATATAATGCGTGCTTCGTTGTATGCACTGCGTAACACGATTTATTATTATAAATTTTTGTACCGTCTTAGACTAAGAAAACCTACTCACTTGTTGGAATCGTGCGCTGGAAATAACTACAGTCCAGAAAAGCAACCTACTCGTCTGCTGTCTAGAAGCAGAGTGGTAGAGTGGCCGATTAGCGTAAAGCGTTATACACCCCCTCGCCAACGTTTTCTGCTGAGTCATAAAGACATTTGTTCTGTGCCCGAAACTGGATGGTTAACAAAAGTCTTCTCAAACACGAGCCAACGTGTTATTATTTTTATTGCTGTTATGGTGTTATAGTTCGCTTAGCCAAAGTGATTTAGAGTTTACAACGGTGCACTTTGACAATTTGGTTATTCATTTAATCAAATAAATTAGTAAACGAAACATGTTGGCGTAACTCCTGATCACTTGAAGGGGTTTAAGTGAATGGTTGGAGTGTTAAAGGGACATCTTGCATGTCAAACTGTTATATATATATACCTTGTATATAGTATATATAAACTGTATATAGTACCTTGTTGAGGATCTAGCATCTGGATCTGCAAAACAAGAGTATTAGGTGTATCTTAAAATATTTAAAGTAAATTAAAAAAACATGTTTTACTCGTTTTGTTTTTTGTTTGTTTTGTTTTAGCTGTTAGTTTTTCCCCGAACTTCATTTTAACCTCAGGCCTTCACCCCACCTGACCCAGCTGTGGAAACAAACCAAGAAGGTGGGTGAGGAATACTAAACACAGAAAATAAATTAGAGGATAACCAATAAGCACATTTAGCTGTTGTTAAAACAATTAAAACAACAGCGAGCATTGTGTGGTTTGTTTAAATATAATCTGTTTATAAGTTTTGGTTTATGGTGTGTTATTGCTCATCCCCAGGAGATTTTAATGTAATGTCTTAATGATACCATAAGGGTATCATACAAAAACGCACAGGGACTGTGAAATGTTTTCCACTTGACCTAGCTGTTTTGCTAAAAGATGAAGAAATTCCCCTCGGAGTTAAGCAGTCAGGTTACAGCCTTACAGTTCCGTAGGACTGCTTTCAGTTCTGCTAATCATAGTTATATTTATTCAGTTTATATTGTGAGTGTATTTTGTTATCAATAGTTGGCCTGGAACATGCCAGGCAAGTTCGTTTTCAAGGTCTCACACAGTTATCTCTCAAGGTGCCCTTTGCCCACATTGCAGAGAAAATCACCATTGGCTTCTCCCACAGCATTATAAGTAGAAGGCTGCAGACAATTTAGTGTTGAAGGAAGTGGATTTTTAAATGATGGGTTGTGGGTCGTCGCAAAACTTTTGAGTTACTTCATGTACAGCCATGTGCACGGGTGGTAATTATGGACAACACGGTTAAGTATATTTGCTATTTACCAAACCGCCATCTTGGTCGGTGATTCAGCTTATTCCAAACACCTTTGTGCTGGCATTAAAAGTCTTTTTGTCACTAATTTTAACTCAATTGCAGTCTTATTTGAACAGTGAAATCATAACTCAGTAATACACCCTCTATAGTTAATATGCCTTACCTAAACTTTTGCTAATCCATGTGTCCCCTGTTGGGTCGGAGACCGAAAAGAGATTCAAATGAGAATAAATTAGTCTGGGTTGAGGTGAAAAAACGGCGTCCTTTAATGATCATATACACAGCACTGGAAGCTTCACTTCTAATATCGAAGGCCTGCTCAGTGACAAGCAGGCAGAACTGTTACAGATATAGTCAAAGTGCACGCCTAAACTGCCAGGTGTCCCTGGAGTCTGAAGAAACAAAACGTATCCCTCTCTGTCAGGGTAGAAGTTGGTTGCCCCTAAACTGTCACACAGATTATTTTTTAGTTAAAATATGACTTCAGCTCACCTGGCAGTGTGGGTGTGGGCAGCGACACAGAAACAGGGTTTCCGATTACGCCTTTTATTTGGCATTACCACACTCAAACAAACAAAACAAATACAACAAAATACAAACTATCAACCAAAATCACCCTTTTGGAGAAAATGCTATAACAAACAGTTAAACATGTAAATACCAAATACCCAAACATTTTATTCACCGGCCACCAAACCAGACTATTCCAGTCCAGCTTCAATTTTCCAACCAACCACTTTTTTAAAAAGTCTGATTACTGGCGCCTGAGTGTGATTACCACACTCGGAACCACACTCTGGTGCGCAGCGAGGTCCTTTATCAAGCTTGGCTGTCCATCATCCCTTTCACCTGGGCTTGAGGGGGTGGCTTCAATGACACAACCACATACAAGCTCAGCGAGAATTCATAACTATGGCACATGCACAAGTAAGACTAAAAACCATGAGGATTGCATTTGGAACTTGTTAGTTTAAATCTGAAAAATAATATAACAAGGTCTCTGCAACCAGGTAATTTGGCCAGTCCATCTCTTTCAGGGCCTCTACAACCCAACCATTCGCCTCCTCTCTTTCAGGCCTGTTGCCATGGTGACACACTGTAGAAGCAAGGACTTGGCGGGTTGCTCAAATTCAGTGGTTGTCGTTCATCCTGTGTAGATGAGCTGGCAGTAGACAAAAAAAAAAAAGACAGGGGCAGTTGTTGTTGTAGTGGTTGACAGCCTTGTAACTTGTAAAGGGCTTGTAAAGGTTTCTGGTTCCAGTCCCACCCCAGCTGTTGTACCCTTGAGCACGGTACTTACACCGAATTGCTTCTATAAATATCCAGCTGTATAAGTGGATGAATGTAGAAATTGTAAGCGGAGTCCGTTGCGTAAAATCATGTCAATGCATTTCATTTTATTAACCCCATGCAAAGCCTGACACTTTGCTCTGAAGGAAAGGTGTCCTTCAGGCTAACGTTGTCAGCTATTCTACGAAAGTTCTTTCTGTGTGCTCCAGTAAAGAGGTGTTCCATAGAAGATCACCAAACTTAAGGAACCAGACAGGCCTGCATTATCCAGTACGTCTCTCCACCCCAGTTACATATATTGTTTACGCACGATAAAACTTTTTGATTAACCCAAGATACTAATAACAGTTAGTTTGCCCCTAACTTTAAACACTTACTCACATGTATTCAATTTAAACCACCGATATAAAAGGTTGTGTGACTCTCCTCAGAATTCCATTGTTTACCCCCTTTTATATCACATGTTCTACTAACAACCTCACCCAGACTCTCAAATATGCTCTGAATCTTTGTACCGTAGACCGGGTATCTAAAGCCATTGCACAGAACCATTGTTTGTGTAACTTATTTGGGTCCCCGCCCGAGGACCACAACCACCACCTAGGGCTATCCCTTCAAACAATAACCGTGTATATGCATTGCCACTTCAGAGGATCCAGCACGATTTAAAGATTGTGGCCTTCGGATACCTTTGCTGCATACTATTCACTAGCCTATGATCATACCAATATTACATTCAGCTAAAGGGCCATCCTCTGCAACATGAATTGTCTTAACTCAAAGTCAAAACTCAAACCCTGATGACAAAAGAAAAAAGAACATGTTAAAATAAAATTACTGGGCTCGTCCGGGATTTGAACCCGGGACCTCTCGCACCCAAAGCGAGAATCATACCCCTAGACCAACGAGCCACATGCGGAGAACCTACAGCTTTCCTAATGTATGCCACGTTGCAACGGGTATCAGCTGTCAGTTGTATCAAATTACATAGCAAATATTTTTTAGATTCGATCTGTGCCGCCCTCCAGTGGATACTTAGGTATATTTGCTTCTGAATTTTTAGTACAAACTGAATTTGTATTACAGAGAGGACACGGACTCATTTCATTCTGTCATTAACTTATTACTTGAAAAATCATCGCAATTGGTGCCTTCCGACTTAAAGCGAAGTCGAATATTACTTGAAGCTTGCTGACTCGACACTTAGCTTGGACCTGAAACATCATGTCTCGGGAGAGACTGGTTGAAAAAGGGTTTTGTTTTTTTAGTTGTAGGCTACAGCTAATTTCATATTCATTCTGAAATTATTAGTAATAGAAAAAAATAAAGACTGCAGTCATATATAGAGTTAGAGGCCTCTTGTCTTTCTCAACATACTTAACTCACGTCACATACAATACTGGAAATCTTACATTTACTGGCGAACTTTCGTCCAATAATTAGTTTATATGCTTGATTGATTGATTGATTGCTGAGGCCCCCGTGGCGGCCCCCACTTTGAAAACCAAGGGTTTAGGCAAAACTGCAATAATGGAAAAAAATCTACCAACAATGTAAAAGTTAATATTAGTGGCTGTAATTAATTATTACTTATCAATGTTATCCACTTATCCAAATGTATTGTTGTTCAAAAGCTCTTAATTCATTTTTTCCAATTCGACTAATAAAATACTGATGCAATACCGTGCAATTTTAAGGGTCTATATATGTACTGTGTACTGCAGCCCATTATACTGTATAGCTCACCTATGGTCTATAACATGTATCTATTATTTTTGCTTTTAAATCAGCAGTAAGCAATGTAAAATAAAACAATTTATGTTAACTACTTAATAATTTACTTCTTGACGAATCTGACATTATTATTGCGTCATCCCAAAGCTGACGTTCTTTTCCGGTACCCGGAAGTTGTTGCTGCCAGAAGGGCCAATTTCAGACTTTCGGGTTTGTTGCTTCTGGGAATGGCCGCCGCAGGGTAATCTGACTTCCGTCTGTGTATATGTGAACGTCTTTACTATTTACCGTAAAGTGTAGATAAGCATGTGATATGGTATGCAATACTCAGAACTAACGTGGTTAATAGTTTTTTTCCATATGAGCTGTGCAAAAAAATTAACAACTAGACGCTAGCGTATACACACTCAGTTCAACTCATAAAGCACTGTACGTTGCTCTGGGCTCAGGGATAAGTTGCTACTTGTTTTAACAAACTAAAATGTGTACGTAGTTCACTGAAAATAATTAGACAGACACAAAGGAAAACTTTTGTCTTTTTTAAATAATCATTCATGGTAAAATAAATATGTCAAACATCTGTTCTGTTGTCCAGTTGTTATTTCAGATATTTGAATCTTGGATTTCTAGATTTGTACAGAATTGTAAAATTGAGCTATGGATACCCCATGGGAGTTGTAAACTACTGTAAAAACAAATACAGAACAATATACATTCAATAACTATATATATACACATAGATAATAAATAT
>JAOVYW010000090.1:11969-24633 GCA_025775045.1 Hiodon tergisus | reverse complement strand
TTTGTGTGGAAGAATGGGCCAAAATCACACCAGAGCAATGCATGCGACTAGTTTCTCCATACAGGAGGCGTCTTGAAACTGTCATTACCAACAAAGCTTTCTGTACAAAGTATTAAATATCAGTAAGCGTGTTAAATACTTTTTCCTTGTGTCATTTCACATTATTACACATAACTTAATTTGCTTAGCTCATTTGTTTTGGTTTCTTTGTATGTATGGATTACTTGGGTTGTTACCAACATCTGGTGAAAATTTCATAATTTCAATAGCACCTTTGGAAATGTATTTCCAGAGAAATGTTCAATACTTATTTCACCGTGTGTGTGTGTGTGTGTGTGTGTGTGTGTGTGTGTGTGTGTGTGTTTAAATACTCGGTAAACTTGGCTACATAAACGGTTGAACCCGAGTCTTCTGCACCATTGACGGTGACATGGCTGGGCAAAAAATGCAGGATATGAAAGGGCTTAAACATTCACTAAATAAAGTTCCAGCTTGTCGATAATGAATTTAATTCATCATTAGAAACTCCTTGATTTTTGAGTCACTGGTGTGAGCGAGGACAGCATTGAGGGCTGTAACTTTGTCTCTGTGTGAGCGCATATAGTCAGGAACAAAAAAAAGACTAATAACACCTAGCCATTTCCTGCCAGCAGGAGCGAGCTATACAGGTTTGTTTAGTGGTATGGTCTGTGAACTGTGAAATTACAAGTTGAAGCAGGACCTGTCCTTCTGAAGAGTGTGAGCAACATCCAACCAGTGGTTTAAAAAAAAAAATTTGCTTATTAAAAAAAAAGGCAAATAATGGGTCTTTTTAAAATTCCTTTTATTATTAAATGATGTTGTGAAATGTTTTCCAGTGTCTCGAGTCGAACCATCGCAGCAATAACGCACCTGGAAAAGCACTGTAACTTCGGTTCTGACTGGTAATGTTCTGTAAATTCATCACGTCAACAGAGAAATCGCAACGGCTATTTGTGTACATGAGTAGAAAAATAACTCTGAGAGACAAGATAAACACGGATTCCACGGTCCACGCAAATAAAACATTATATTGTAATATTACTTCACATTACTACCCTATTCTATAGTTTATCTGTCAATGTTATTTACAAACTTAAACCTGAAAGATAATGCCTTCTGAAAGGACAATTTGTAATATAAGTCATGTACAGTATGTATAGTTAAGGATACAATAGAAAACTAGACTTTTGCGGACTAACTTTTGAAATTTACCCTATATCAACATTGATCAGAAGCAATTAAATATTTACTCTGCATAGATTATTTCAATACAAAAGTCTAAAGGTTTTCTTTAATATATAATACTATACATCCATTGCATCATCAAAAAAAATAGTTTAGGTTCAACAGTATCTCTAAAGGTTTAAAATAAAGAGATTAATATTCAAGTGAGAGAAAACAAGAAAAGGGTTTCCAGTCCTAGGCTAGCATATATAAAAGTTAAAACACTAGCATCAACAGAACATTACAATACATTTCAAAATGTGCCTGCGACAACAATAAAATATAAACAGCACAAGATATTCTTGTTTGGTTAAAGAACAAACACATTTTTCTAAAATTCATTAACTGATACCTCTTAAAATTCGTATTAGCATGTCTAAATATTTTATTCTTAAATAATCTAATTAACCCAGTATTGTCGCTTCATTAAACGTCAGTATCGGTCTTACCCTTACTAAATGGTCAACATGAAAATATAGAGGTATAAATGGCTTGTAGAGCATGTTTTCTTGAAGACAGACACATGTCTTATACAGGAAATACCATTCATAATCTACATTTTGCATTGCTAACTATACAATATAATCTGCTACCTTTATAAGTTTCAGTAGGGCTGAAAAAAAGTTAACTTTTACATAACTGAATTGTCCATTAGTAATGTCAATCAGAAAGCAGGTTGATGATCTATTTTCAAACAGTCAAGTTTTATTGCTATAATTTGTGCTGTTTAATACAAAAATGAGACGCACAGTAATGCACCACATAATATAAGAACAAAAGTGTGGTAACCAAAAAAATAAATAAACTTTTTAAAACTATTTCTCAAACTCACCAGCGTAAAAAAACACTGAATTTTTATGCAGTATCTTCCCTTCTTACAAAGAAAACAGTATTTCTCATTGCGCTCTCCCTTGTTTCTTTTTTTAAAGAATAAAAGGATATAAATAATTTTTATAATGATTTTTTTTTTCAGTGTGCATGAATCGCCTGTTTGCTGGAGGCGCTATGAAGCAGTCAGATGGTGCCAGTTCTGGTGCTTGTTAAACAGTGGCTTTGGGGGGCTTTGGGGGGCCCTGACTGGTGCCTTGGCCAGCTTATTCGCACCGCGTGGCATTGAGGTTGAGTTTGTTCCCCAGCTTCTGTATCAGCAGGGACAGCTCCTCTGTGGCCTGTGACTTGTCCTCCAGTAGCTCGTAGCGCAGGCTGGAGATGTCCTGCTTGATCTCCTTCAGCTCGCCTGTGGAGAAGTAGGCGAGCGGTCAACGGCCGGCTTCTCCGAGTGCGCGTTATTTTACACGCCCTAAAGTCGGAGAGATGGGCCTGGGAAAGCACCTACCTTCGTTGACTTCATCATTCTCCTTGTCCACCTGCGCTTTCAGCACATAGCGTTTGATGAGTCGCTTCATAATTTGCTGGCGGAAGAAAGAAGCGTGGGACTTTAGTGTGGATGGAAGGGTGAAAACCCTGGTAGGACGCCGTGAGCGTTGGTCCTCAGGTCCCTACCTGATGACGCGTGGGCTGGTTCAGGATGCTGTGGAAGCTGTGGGACTCTGGGATGCGAGCGTTTGATTGGGTGAACAGGTTGAGCTGTGGCAAAAAAAACACGTTACACGACCACGTTCCAGCTTAAACACAACCTCGCCGTTTCAAAAATGAAGAGGAGAAGATTAATTAAACAGGTTTTCAGTTAATGACAAAAAGAAAAAAAATTGTCTCTGAACTAAATGTAATGGGGAATTAATACACAAATCAATACAGACATTGTTTCCAAAACTCAGTGACCATTCCTATCAGTGAGTGTCAGTGAGTGACTGGAATAGAAGAAGGATATTGGAGAGGGGAGGAATGATGGTTGGTTGTACTAAAGCGGTGGGGTTTAATTTGAGTAATTGTTTTTAGCCTGCAACATTAAGCCTCGCTGTTCACCCAGAGCTAACAGTGTGTGTGCGTTCATGTGTGAGAATGTCACCATAATTTCATTCACAGAGACATTTAAGGCAAAATAAATCCAGATAATAAATGCCCTTGTGGCGCATGGAGTTGTAACCTTCATGTTTAGTGACTAGTCCAGATTCAGCGATTGATGTGGACTGAGCATAGGATGTTGCCCAGGATGTCACATGATCAAAGCACCACATGATCAAAGCTTGTTTTTTTTTTCTTCGTGTTATATGACGTGGATATGTGCGATATAAACCAGAGTACCCTTATAGTAATGTAGACTATCAATGCCAAATTTTAAATTAAACACATTTAGAGCCACCAGATCTAATATTAAATAAACATACAATAACGCTAGCTCTTTTACTATTGAGGGCTAGAAAATGGGACTAAATATTCAATATTTGGAACTTGACCAATATCTTGTTTAAAAAAAAAAAAAGGTGACAGATGACTAAGCAATCGTTCAGTCGTGTCTGTGCTTCTTTTAACCAAATGAACGCTCCAGAAACCCCCAGACAAATCACTCTCATACCCTAGACTTGGAGCTGTCCATCCCTAGTTCCACGTCCTTCTTCAGGTTCCGGCGCCGGCACCTTAGCAGGTCGATGACCTTCCTGATGCACTGGAAGAAGGACTTGGGGCTGGGCACGATGCTGTACGGCGGTGGCAGGGTCTTCCCATTGTCGAAGTAGGACAGCCACAGCTTGGAGCGTGCAAACTTCCACTCCACGTCCGCGTCGTCCTGCAGGAGATTGCCGCACACTTTATTGTTACCAAGGCTTCTCCCACAACGAAAGTTAACAGCTCCTGGTTCTACAGAACTATCCTCAGTAATGATGAGACAATTCAATAACCAAACCGTGGGACGATGGATGATTGATACTGAGCGCCAATAAATCAATGCTGAAAAGTGGAAGGGGGCACCTCTCACCTCTATCTCTTGGTACGAACTGTTAATCATGGCTATCAGCATGTTCAGGAGGACCACGACCATGGTGACGTTATAAATCCCATACAACACGTAGCCGATGTTTTCAATGAACTTGTGGTCGTATTTCAGAACCACCGAGGACACCTCTGAGAGTCCGAATATTGACCAGAAAAGGGTCTTGAAGCTTTCCTCCACACTGAAGGACAGTGACAAAGGAGAAGGGGACGGGATGGATTAGCCAAGTCTAAGAGGTGAGAAGCAGTTGTTTACACAGGTAATAGATTATATTCTCTAACAATTTATATAGTGCCACCCTCATGGCTTGGCAGGGGAATTTAAGGATCAATATATTAATCAATCAAATTTGATCTTGCATAAATTTTAATGGAATTGTCAAAAAGCATTGAGCCGATGCATTTTATTGCAGTGTAAAATGTGCCCTTTAGCACGGCTGCTGTATGCTTGTCAGGGTGCTTCACAATTCAGCTCCAGGGAAAAAGAGCCTCAGAGAGACGGAGAAGTGCAGACGCTGTTGCACTTCTTCTTTAATGTCACGCTGAGGAATGGCAGATTGAATTAAGTGTTTTCCATCCTCTACAAAACTTTAAATCTGACAACACCCATCTAAGATGAAGAATGAACTTGTTATCTCAGTTAGAACCTTTCTGACAAATCCTTCATTAGACAGAATTTGGTCAATCGCCAAAGCAGCTTTTTGTCACATTAAAACAGCTTCAAGTATTAAGTTTAGTCCACATTGACTCTCATTGGGCAGGCATAAGAACGCAGATCCTCACTGGGGCAGACTAATAGCAGTTCAGCTCACTCACGTGGTGAAGGCGGGGTTGACTTTGGCACCCAGGTAGTAGGAGTAGAGGATGAACATGCCAATCATGAAAGCCAGGAAGACCATGATGAAGAGGACCATGAATTTAAAGATGTCCTTGACGGTGCGGCCCAGGGAGATCTGCAGCGGGCCAAAGCTCTCGTTGGCTGGCAGGATGTAGGCGATACGAGAGAAGCTCAGGACCACAGCGATGGCGTACAGGCCCTCGGAGATCAGCTGGGGATCCGAGGGAAGCCACTTGTCCCTGGCTGGAAGTAGAGGGCCGGATTTGGTTAACATCTGCAAGTTGTGTTTTCTGTCTGTTTCATTGGCTTCACAATGAATGACAGGTAGCCAACCTCTGCTATAATACGTGGCAGAGATGGGTGTTAATCCCTACCGTAGGTGAAGTACTCGATTTCTGGGGGGAGTGTGACCAGGGACAGGTCGCTGACATGGACCTTTTCGTCCACGTAGCGCTGCGCCCTGGTGGCCTCCAGGAAGGCGAAGAAGCGAGCGGTGAAGGCGGCAATGAAGATGGAGAGCATGCCGAAGTCCAGCACGTTCCACAGCTGCAGGATGTACTCCCTCGGGCCCTCTGTCCACAGCTCCTTGCACTCGGACCACATCATCCCTGGAAACAACAGCAACAACTACGCTTCACATAATGAAAGCTGTCTGACAAGGAAAGGACACTACTCCATTACTCCGTGAATAGACATGTCTCCAATGCTTTCTTTATTAATTTCTTCCCATTTGGAACCTCCTGGCCATAAAATGATCCCTCTCTTTTCATGTCAAACTTTGCTGGGCCGTTGTGGGGAAGAGGCCGTCCAGAGAAACGTGACAGTTCCCCAACTCACAAACCTCTGTTGGGACCCTGGGGTTGCCTTTTTACCGTGAACCCAACGGCCCTTGTTATTACCAGACTATCACCAGGTTTTGTGTCCTCAATCAATGCCATCAGTTCTTTCCGAAAGCAATACATTAAAGGCTGTCTGATTAGACTCTGCTTTGTGTTCCACTCAGCTAAGAGAGATTTGACATGAGTAAATTACCACCCTGTGGGGTGCATCTGTGGGTGGTTACCAAGATGCAGGTATCACGCTGGGCAGGACTGTGGAAACTAAATTAAATCAATTGTCCACCATGCAGGCACAGGAGATGGTTAGCATGTATTTCCCAACCCAGAAAAGGTTATTTAAGTGAAATAGGCACACCTCAGGTGGAGGATTTAATTGACTGGTGTCCTATAGGAGAGCGCTGTAGGTCTGAGTTTGTTTTAAAAACTCCAGCTCCCTTTACTTTTTCGGAGAGTAATGCATCTCTGCTGTTCCTCTTTCATTTTGGATGTGAGGAATACTGTGGTCTCTTGCAGCAACACTTTACCAGCAGGCACAACAGGGACGGGACAGGCGGCACCCGCGTTCCCATGACTACAGCGTACCTGCGACCCACACCATGATGAGCATCTCGGTCCAGCTGAAGCGGGTGGTCTTCACCCTGAAGATCTGCGTGGGGTAGTCGGTGACGGTGACGTTTGGCATTGTGGTGATGCCCTCGAATCGGTCCGAGGCGTTAAACACCAGCAGGCAAAGGAAGATGATGAAGGAGGCAGCGTGGGCCACAAACTTCATGAAAGGGCTCCGTAGAACCTTTCCCAGCTAGGGGGTCGAGGAAAGAAAGGGAGAGGAATCATCACTATGGTACATGGTAGCTGTGTTGTCCGTTGTCCTAACCCGTTTGTAGCCCGTCTGTATCAAAGACAGTGTTATCTTAAACGTATTGTTACCTTTTCGTTTTAGGCTGAGATATCAATATGTACTGGTTAGCTATAAACACAGTAAAGCTACCATTACATTAAAGGCATGAAACCTGTGAGAAGGACTTAAATTTGATCAAATCAAATACAAGGTCGCTATGAGTTTACAGTCCTCTGTGAGTGAAGTTTGTCCATACCCGGCTGCATGGGGCGAACCAGTACCCAACGGCTAGCAGCGGCAGCCCCAGCGCCACCACCAGCACCACCAGGCACTTGATCGCCACGGGCTGCTCCCGGAGCCCCGAGAGGTTCTCATACCAGATGGTCAGCAGCTGCTGCTGGCAGTTGGGGTGGGCCACAAACTGTGGGGAGAGGGGAGAGGCAGAGCAGCGCCCGTTAGCGTTAGCCGTGGGCATCGGATATAGTCGCTTGAATCGTAATTACACGAACAGTAAACATAGCATGTGGATGAATGTGATATGGGGGACTATAAGCACCAGGAACTTTTCAATTAACACCCCCCACCACCCCCTTCACTCTCCCCCAAACCTTGTGCAGAAAGTGCAAGAGCAAGTGAGGCCCACGGAAAAGGGTGGATTACTAGTTATTCTGAGCTGTGACTACACTGTTGTTTAAACCTGGTGTGTCAGGTTGCTTGACTTGACAGACAGCCTACACCACAGGTGGAATAAAACTCTGGCCTCCACCAAGGTTCTGAGCTTCTCTCAAGCCACAAAAGGGGGCCAAAGTTATCATTATCGTTATCCTATGCAGACATACACAGGGTCTGCTTGTACTGTCAAGTGTGATTTCTGGGTCTTAACAAATTATAGCATCACCTGTAGAGAGACAAGATTCGCCCTCGAGTGTACACGGCGATCTGGATTCGGCTACTGGGTTAATTAACAAAAACCCCCAGAGCACTGTGGGTGTTATTTTTTTTTATGGTTGTCCTACATAATCACCCTCACTCCGCGTAAGGAGACAAAATTAACAACACGGGTGACTAATTAGGCCTGCTGGTACATCCTCCATACAACCGGGATCCGGCGCAAGGCACCTGTGTGAATGAGGAGTAACGAGTCCATCGCTGGCGTTACTGCCGAGGGCCGCTTTGTCACGGCGATCGACGGGCACGGAGAGTAACTGCGATGCAGGAGCCGCCACGCTGTTTTCTCACCGACAGAGAAACGTAAAAGCCAACGACTCCCAAAAGGAGAGGTGCGATTTTTCTTCAGAGGATGACTCGGGTGAATGCGAAATTCCCGCCACTGTGTTTTGGCACTAACGCAGGATAGTTGGTCTATTTCCCTCGGCTTTTAACCCTCCGTGGTTAGGGAGGCTGTAGTAGCTTAGACAGGGCTCTCAGGGGACGGATGGGTGACTTGAGCCGGATCAAGGGGAAAACCACTAAACCGAACAAACATGCGAGATCGGATGAGTCGTGGAGGATCTGCACCTCCTGTACCACCAAACGTATGCAAATCCAGCTGTGCAGCTTTTTGAAAAACATGCGGACAACGCTAGTAAATTATTAACACAGGTATGTGCTTCTGTGTTACATTCCAAGCTTCAGAGTGCGATGACAAACACAAGTCAAGTCTTGTGAAACAAACGTGGCTACACGATAAACACAACGGGGCAGCAATCCAGACAGCCAGGCCCAGCATTAGTGACTCTTCTGGGGCAACATTTCCCCACAACCAATTTATGAAGGAAATCTCACAGCCACATACCACTGAAAAAACTGAACGGTTACTTGGAAGCCTTTTTGAGAGTATTTTCTTATGGCGTTAATGTAAAACATTTTATAGATTGGTGTCACTATGTGAGAGTAAGAGTTCAGCACAAGCACACATATCTTGGTCTTTAATACGGGTTGAATATCCGCTGAATTCAATCCATTAAACTAATGGCTATATGACAAAATGAGTTTTATTTTCTGCTTTGTGATTGGCCCAGCTGAGTTAATCTAAGCTATACTATAGAGCTATAACTGTTTAATCATCGGGATGTTTATCATTGCTTGAAAATATTCAGCTACATTACCATTGCACTGCATTTATTACATGTTCACATAGAGAAGGTCTTGATACAATCACTCATAAATAAAGAATTTTCTTTAGAAGTTTGTTTCAGTGACCTGTATATCACCTTCAGTACCCCTCAGGATAATCCAGCCATCTTTTTGACAGAGTAAAGGCATTTCACGCTATGCTCTGCTTGCATTACCAGGAGCTGTCATTGTTGGTGTTGAGGGAAAGGGTCCAGTGATCAATCACTGCTTTGAGGAGAAAAAGACTGTCAAAGTCCTGCTGTGTGAAGAGCCAGGACTATACCTTCGATAGAAAACTGGCCACAACCAACATCAGGCCAAGTTTCAGGACGTCCCCTTTAAATGTAGAACTGTGCCCACCCTATCCTCATCACATCTGGCCACAAAGATAAGTTGTGTAACTTTTTCTGACAGCTCCCTTCCCCACAGGGAGAGGGAAACAAGGAAACGTCCCATGGAACAGGAGGTGAAACCGCGAGCCTTCCTTAAAGCCAGAGGCACTGCCATAAACTGTGGTTTTATTAGGGTTAATTTGTAGGGTTCAGTGCCGTCTGTGCAGTGCGTCTTAAACCGTACAATATCATTTATACTTTAATTACAAGCATCAAAAGGAATCTCCTGTAAATGATGCAGATACACAATTACTTCTATTTAATATGCATGCTATTTTAATCGGTTTTAGGATCTGCATTAGCAAGATGAAATTGTAGGTCTTGCCTCCATTGAATGCAATGATGTTCCCACAAAACCCCCTGCCCACCCCTCGGTGGCTCCCACGTTCACAAACCTTCTTGACCTCGTATTTGATGGCCAGCTTGACACGGCTCAGCAGGGCCCTGTGGGTCTGGCCCTCCTCCAGCTCGGCGCTCACGTCGCCATTCAGGATGGCCTCCACCTCCTCCGTGTCCCGGCACAGGTCCAGCACCCCCACCACAAAGTCCTTACACTGCATGGACAGCTTGCGGTAGTCGTTCTGGGCAGAGTGGGTGGACAGGGCGTGTGACATGGAGCGCGACACCCAAACTTGTTTACTCCAGTCCTCCAGTGAGTGTGGGTCTGCTGGGTTTCTTCTTCCTCACCCATTACTTGTTAAATTAGAGCCGTTATTTGGATTAGAAGTTTCCAGGTGTAAACCGGTGGTTTTACTGAGAGATAGCTCTAAAAACGTGAGGACTGGAGTTTCCCGTCACTGATTTACATAAATAAACATGAGGACACAGAAGTGAACTATGCAAAATTAATAAGGAACCTGTTGGATTATTTGAACCGTTGTAAAACATTTAAGGGACACATTTCAAACGTTCACTGGCTGGGACATACAACAGTGAGCCTGGAGGATGTAATAGTTCCACACAGTGAATGTCTACTCTCATGTCTTTGCTTGTGGTGACCACCCTGTGTCTGCTGTCTGGACCTCCAACACATCGTTTCCAGTGGTTCCCAGGGAACCGGTTTGATGGATTCTTTGTGGAATCCTGGATGTGTTGTGTCCAGACTGGCAGTAAGAAGAGGACATTTTTACATTTCCAGTTATAGCTCTGTGTTCAGAACACCTGGCCTGTGAGACAAGCAAGGCCATTACTTTCTCGATGTTATTGTGTAAGCGGTTCAGAGTTTGCTTTGAAAACACTATGCCTACAGTTTTTAACCTTAATGAACAAAATAATCCCACCTATCAATTCATGCAGCCAATGCAATGCAATTTTTTACCGATTACAGAGTATTTCCTGCAGGGAGGCAGACAAAATAGTAATAATAATTAAATATTATAATTAAATGTAATAAAAAGGGCAGGAGCCCTGCATGTTTCAACCCACGATTCGCTCTCCTATTTTCTGCCGACCTTTCCGCTCAGCCAAAGTGAAAAATGGCCTCCCCATGACTTTTGCAGTTCTGTCATTTGTCATCCTCAATTCAGAGACACTGCATTCCAGAGAGAATGGACAAGTCTAATGGCACTAACAGAGATGCCATAAACCAAAGTATTTTTTACAGGGGGGGGGGAAGAAGCCCTACCACCTGCATGATTGATGGAACAATGGATCTGTAATTTCCATGACAATTCATTAATGTTACCGATTTAAAAAAAGAAATTCCATATAAATTTGAGGGAATGACCCATTCGCAAGCATTTCCAACCCAAACTGAGAATGTCGCTAAAATATGGTGAAAGTCACAAGGAAATCAACCCAGAGGCTAACTTTGAACGGCGCTAACGTATCATGAAAGTCAGGCTGTGGATGGAAATGGATGTATCCCTCAGTTAGCATGTATTAAAAATGAGACCTGGTGACTGACCGAATGCACGCTTGGTCAAAACCCCAATTTAATGTTTCATGACAAAGCTAAAATGCTGGTCAATAATTATTATGCCCAAAAGCCTCCAAATAAGGTCCAAATCCCAACCCCGATGAAAAACCTCACCGGAGCTCAACAGACCAGTCCAAATCGGACTGGGTAGGTTATCTAGCACACTACCCCTGCCTAATTCCTTATCCGCTAAAGGACCACCCAGGACTGCTCTAGCAGAAAAGCTTGCCGAATTTCTCTCTGTTCCCATCTGCAGAGAATTCTGATGCAAGGAAAACATTCTAATTACAACTTATTGTGGGGCATATTTGGAGCAACATAAAACTAACAAATTATGAGCTGTATCAACAGGAGAGAACTGGGAGAATTCGGGGGGGAGGGTGAAATTAGTTTGGACCAAGGACCAAGGACAAGCTGACCAGGACCAGCACTAAGGAAATCGAATGAATGGATGAATGGATGAATGAATGAAAAAAATTTTGGACAACCTATCTTTCCTCACTGACTCATAAACTTGAGACTATTTCAAATCTCTTCACTTGACTTGTACTGCCAGGTTTCGAACAGCAGCTGGGCTATAGCTGCCACAGGGGACCACTGTTAACTCAATCAATCTTATTAAGTAAATAGCCTCAATATATCAGTTTCTCAATGGGGGCAGCCACTCCATCACATTATGGGTGAAATATCTGACCATCCCCAGGCAACGCAATTATCAGATCGCAGGTGTAAATCATAGACTACCGCTTCAAACACAGTGTCTTGGCTTAAAAACCTGTAGGGGGTGGCAAGAGGGGCAGGAGGAACAGACTGTATCCCCGTGGCAAAGATTCTTAATAAATTCACCAATACCCGATGGTAGTCAATATTTAACCAAAGGCACATGTAAGTGGGCAAACTGATCCCACGCATATTAAAGGCGGCATGCGAAGGAAAAAAAATTGAAAAATAAAATAAACACTTGGAAAGTGATATGATAAAACCAAAGCACACATGCTGATAAAGACCTGTTTGATGTGGCGCGTTTTCTTAATAAATCTGACATCAAAGCTGGACATTTTAAGCTGCAGCAGTTCGAAAGACGACAGCACCCTGGAAGCACTCACTTTTTTTCAGTCAGCGTAATGAAGTTATGAAGTTAAAAGATATTTACCAGGGAGAAGCAATTGTGCGGCATCGTCTCTTTATAATGGCTCTTTTTAACCTGGTGGCGACAGCAATGTACACACACACACGCGCGCACACACACACACGCACGCACACACGCACACACATGAAACGGTGTACGGATGACATAAAACAAAAGTTAGTTGTAGACAGGTGCATAAAGTGAAAGAGTCTCAAAGCAGCATCCATGTCCCATCTAAGGCTAATACATGCAATACGCTACAGCCTCTTCGTCCAGTTAGTTGTTAAATCAAGCCGCTGCAATCCACAAGCAAACTTGTCAAACTTGTAACCGATCCAGCCTCACTTTGTTTAAAGAGTTAAATGGTTATATACGTCCATGCGACCTACCTTGAACTCCTTCTCGATGTTGGCCAGCTTGGCGAGCTCGTTGCTGAGCTCCAGGGCGGTGAGCACGGGGTC
>JAOVYW010000088.1:97292-109162 GCA_025775045.1 Hiodon tergisus | reverse complement strand
ATCCCCACGTGGTAAGAATGTCTTCAGCCAAGATACCAAGTAATTATCTCAGGTACAGAAATTCAAACCAGATCAGGACCCTCGACTGCTGCTGCTTTGGGAAATAGATTGCAGATCAGGTTATCACCTGCTCCCTGGCAGCATTACCGTGCCACGGCCCAAATGAAAGCTCCAGAGTCTGTCCTCTGCAAGTAGTGGGTTGATCCGGGCTTGCTATGCACTTGCTTTGAAAGATTTTTCACTGACGTGGTCCCTTCAATTGAAAGTGGCGCACTCAGAAAATCTCACCCAATAACCACATCATACCGAACTGGCTTCAATTTTAAAGTTGCTTCTCTGGCTATTAATGTGCAAATATTCAAATGCAAATTGGATATTTGCCCAAGTTTTATAAGGGAAAATTATATTGACTAATAAAAACCAGAGTGCAAGTAACATTGGTAGTGGGAAATAATCATTGCCTTTGGTTACAACCAGGGTTGGGCAGAGGTGTGGCTAGCCAAGGCAGGACTTCTCAGCCAAGCCTGTATGGGTGTTCCCTGAGCCCTGCCCATATACCTTGCATGAAAGGAATCTCTGAGGGCACAAAAGTAAGAGTTGTAACACGTTTAAAAGCCATAATGGCTAAGGAAGTGACCTCACTGGAGAGAATGCCAAAAGATTCCACCCTTCACAAACTCTAAAAGGGAATGTGGCGACCGTCCCAGCCCTGTGGCAAAACTTTGGCAGCAGCAGCCGACAAGGGAGAAACAAAAGAGGACGTGCCACTCCCTGGCTTGTGATCATTAGTCCAATCCACTTGTCTCAGTTGTGAACCCAGTTAAAGCAATACGCACACCATTTAATGATTGCTTCAAATACAATTATACTTGCTCCGTCCAATTTTTCTAATGATCAAGAATTTCACCGATCCTCTGGTTTTGCACACTAGCTATTTTCCCTCTTTCCTGTCTTGATCCCAGGTAATCACTATCTTCATCTCACTCACATAATGATTTCCCCATCTTTCCCCACAGGTGAGGTTCCTGGAGCAGCAGAACAAGATGCTGGAGACCAAGTGGAACCTCCTCCAGGAGCAGACCACCACCCGCTCCAACATCGACGCCATGTTCGAGGCCTACATCAGCAACCTGCGCAGGCAGCTGGACGGCCTGGGCAACGAGAAGATCAAGCTGGAGAGTGAACTGAAAAACATGCAGAACTTGGTGGAGGACTTCAAGAACAAGTGAGAACCAATAGTCATTTTGATAGGCAGAAATAACCCAATATGCGTTACTAGAGATGCATTACTTGCTAATGGTATTCTCATAGTGCAAAATCTCCTAGGATGATACGAAATAAATCAATACTCCTATAATCATTTAGCAAAGGTTACTTATAGAAGCCATTTAAATAATGTGTTCTTGCTCTGCAGATATGAAGACGAAATCAACAAGCGTGCCAGCGTGGAGAACGAATTTGTCCTGCTGAAGAAGGCAAGCTTATAACTGTTATTAAACCTCATTTGTCGTAGTAACACTCAATCTGAAACACCGATCTGATCACAGATATTCCCCTCTCTCTCTTCCAGGATGTTGATGGTGCCTACATGAACAAGGTAGAGCTGGAAGCCAAAGTTGACTGCCTACAGGATGAAATCAACTTCCTCAGGGCTATCTACGAGGAGGTAAGGCCCACCCATTGTCTTCCAAATCCCTAGAACATGCGGAGGCGAGCGCTTACTGCTCTTAGACTTCCCAAAACAGGCTATTAATGTGACTCTGAACATCAACATAAGAATGGGAAAACAGCGTAGCTCTTGGTCAAGGCCACATCTGAACGATTTTCGTTGAATTTTTTCCCTCCCCAGGAGCTTCGTGAGCTGCAGAGCCAGGTCAAGGACACCTCCGTGGTGGTGGAGATGGACAACAGCCGCAACCTCGACATGGACTCCATCGTGGCAGAAGTGCGTGCCCAGTACGAGGACATCGCCAACCGCAGCCGCGCCGAGGCAGAGAGCTGGTACAAGAGCAAGGTGAGTGCCATTCAAGCCTTTGCCCTCGATGGGTATCCCTTTCCTAAATTGATCCACAGTTAAGTTTTACCAGCGAGCTGGGTGACCAAACAGCCCGCCGTCCTCTTCCACATTTCAGTACAGTGAGATGGAGAAAACCGCAGGGCAGTACGGTGATGACCTGCGTGCCACCAAGACGGAGATCTCCGAGCTGAACCGCATGATCAGCCGCCTTCAGAACGAGATCGAGGCAGTCAAGGGACAGGTGAGAAACGTGTGGGATAAACACTCACCACAAAACTCTACACACAGGTAGATAATCAGGCTCAGATTGAATCCCTCTATGTCTCTTGCTCCATTAGCGTGGCAATCTGGAAGCCCAGATCGCCGAGGCAGAGGAGCGCGGTGAACTGGCAGTGAAGGATGCCAAGAACCGGATCAAGGACCTTGAGGACGCCCTACAGAGAGCCAAGCAAGACATGGCCCGCCAGGTGCGCGAGTACCAGGAACTGATGAACGTCAAGCTGGCTCTGGACATTGAGATTGCCACCTACAGGAAGCTGCTGGAAGGAGAGGAGAACAGGTGAGCAGAATAGGAGAGCCTTTTTCAAAAAACAGCATTTCCAGTCCAGTGAATGCTGTTAAAAATGCAGTAAGCCAATGTTCTAAAATGTTCTTTTTAATTTCTTAACAGGCTGACCTCTGGTGGTGGATCTGCTACAATTCACGTGCAGTCCTCCAGTGGTGGTGGTGGTGGTGGTGGTGGTAAGTACCTCTCGTTCTTATTTCAATAAATAATTGCCTAGCCGCTGGTGCATTGTGTTCTTGAACGAGTGTTCCAGTTTTCCACCAGTGGGATATTTCTATAAAAACCCCCCCACAAAACTAAGTAATGTAACTATTGCTAGTATTGAGTTTCTATTATGCAAATAATTTCCTTAGATTGCTTCCATTTGTAAAACAATGTCATAGTATCACATAGTCATTATGTCAAAATCTAAATTAACTGTTCTAAGGCACACCACAGCATGTGAGTATCAACAGATAATGACTGTGGCGATGTCGAATCGTTCAGCTGGCTCTCAAGTCAGTGGAGCACCACTCCGTCTGTTCATCTGGGATCATCTGACCCCCCTTTCTGTGTGCAGGATTTGGCATGGAGTCGTCTGGTGGTGGATTCGGCTACGGCGGAGGCTATGGAATGGGCGGAGGCTACGGCAGCGGTGGCGGCGGCGGCGGCAGCTACAGCAGCGGGGGCGGCGGCTTCAGTGGGGGCTACAGCACTTCTGGTGGCTTCAACAGCAGCGGTTTCGGTGGTAGCATGGGTGGCGGATCCACCATCACCCAAACCTCCAAGGTCGTGACCAGCAGCAAGCGTTACTAAAGAGGAGACCCCCCTTTTCCTATCCTACCTAATCTTCTGCCCAAGCTCATCTGTAAACACAATTAATGCTACTATTGTTATGTCCTTTCCTCACAAATAACACCTACTACACCAAACAAACTGACAAAGGTCATTCCCTATGATCGATCAAGGCCTCTGCAGAATTTTCCTTCTAGTTCATACAAAGTAAGCAGAGAAACAAAAAAAAGAAAAGAAACAACAGTATTTGACATTTGTCTGAATTTTCTTTATATGCTGTGTTGTTTCTTCTATTCTAACAGTTTCTAACCTTACCTGACATGTTGACACGTAGATAAAGAGAGATAAAGAGAGAAAGAAAAACAGCCATAAAGAAATGTGTTACTTTGTTAGGAGAGTCTCAATATGGTTCTAATGTAACAGGGACAGACGGAACCCTAGCTTGAACAGCAGCAAGACAGCAAGTGACTGTATTATGGTTGGCAAGAAAAACAATTGCGGTACTGCAAAGTTTACACTGTAGCCTAGCTTAACCCTGGCTAGTTTTGCAGCTGTGGAATCACGAGCAGAAAAGGCATGAAAAGCGGTATAACCCATTTCCCCAGGCGAAGTAATAAGGGCACAGAGCACAGACAGGTTTTCTCATCCCACTTCTCTCCTCCTGTAACTCCTGTTTTTGCTCTGTCCTGTGAATCAGACGGAGAGCGGCCTTTTTGAGTTTTGAGTTTAACCAAAAGCCGCGGTTTTCCCTCCCCGAGCCAGACTCTGCCGAATTAATCCTGAGAAGCCCTTAGGGTTGAATGTAGTCTCCGCTCCTAACCTTTATTCTCCCAGGGATGATGGGTTTTTACCTGAAAAGCTTTGAGATGCCTTTTCTCGTTTCATTCTCTTTTATTTCAACACCAAGCATTTAAGGCTGACTGTTAACAAATGCAACTGACGATGTACCAATGACACCAAATAAACCTTGAGTACACACATCTCTTCCTCTTGTATTTCTTTCATGTTATACAACTTAATGTTTTACTGCTTGCGTTTTCTCAATATTTTTTTCATATGCGCCAAAGGCGCGAGCACATTGGGAAATCTTCCTGTTGGAACGATAAACTAGGTTGTAGAAGACATTAAAACAAACACAACAAGGCACTTTTGGACCCTGAGAAAAGAGATGTGAACCTAAAATAGTGTATTACGTAGGTTGTACGAGTTTGAAGTGGAAATAATAATTTATAAAATTTTTCTCATATTATCAATTTAAAAAATGTTCTTTTACATTTCTGAGTACATATGTGAGTGTAGAATGGCAGATATATTCGAAATCTGGAGACGTTGGCATTGAAAGAGTTATGCTTTTAACTATTACAATTGATGCCCCATGAAAATGCCTGTCTAAGACAAAGTGTAACTTTAGACACTTGCCTGTATGGTGACTTTTTTCATACCCATAGCTCTAAATAAATACCAGTGTAATACAAAAACTGAAACGCAAAGGGAAAGTATGCCAATGAAAGATCAAAGTGCTAAGTAAACTCCAGATCGAAACAGTGCCCTGCACAGTACAGCACACTTAAAACCAATATTCAGTATTTGAGCGAGATTGAGAGATAACAGAACAATCCTATGTAGCTGAATACCAGCTGTCTTCAAACTCTCTGTGACGTGGATTAACGTGGCATTGCAAGAGAGCGCAAGAGAGCATTCAGGCTCCTGATTACGATCAAGCACCGTCCCCGTACTTTAACTTTAACCTACCCCCGGGCCCCCTGAAAGACATGGCAATGGGCAGACTTCAGATGTGTGCCGTGAGCTTTTTAAGACTGCATGCTAAACTGCTTCTAAAAGAGCCTTAACTTGTGAACCCACTGAGGGGGCAATAATGTGTTTTTCCACTTTGTACTGCTCTGATGCTATAAATGAGGTCCCGGAAAACGGCGTCAGCCTGATAAAAATAAATAAATAAAGAAATAAATTGTAATGACAATATCCCTTCTTATTGTTTTTTTATTTATTTGTTATTTATTATTAAATATGTCATTTCGACCTGCTGGCTGCATGTTGACGCTGAAAAGGTGTCTGTGTTTACTCTTTGATGCAAAGGTAAAATAAAGATGTGTCTTTTTCGCTCAGCCAGAGCCAGAACTGGTCTATCAGCAATGTTTCTGTTCAATGTTTGACTGATCTTAGGCTCTGATGTCTGATGTCTCTGATGTCCTTTATGATGACCTAGTTGAATATTAATGCCTGTTATTTTGTTATTGTATTGTTTATGCATCTATAAATCAGTAGTAATTGGTACGTTGTTTTATTTTGCGTTTCGTAATCGGTTAAAATTTTTTGCCAGTTTAATTTAGTTCCTAATTATGCTGTTCTCCGATCATGTGATTAGTTGCTTAACTGACACACTTTTCCAGAGTGTTAATACATACTTACCTGTTCATACATACTTTCCTGTTCATACAAATGTACTGAATTAGGTAAGTAAACAGAAGAACCATGTGAAACTGAAAACAGTGCTTGGGATTTAAGTCGTCACGCTTACGGTCGCGAGTGTGACAGTTTAATCGCTATACCACACATATCTCAGCAAAAGCCACTTTAGCCACCCACAGAAAACATAAGGTCCCCTTTTTCTTTAATCTATGTCATATATTCTCTTGCCCTCGTTCATGGGAACCCATCCATCCACAAACAAGACAAGAAATACTATCTGACGGAGTATCATAAGGGCCTGTTACCCTTAGATAAACAGTCAGTGTGATTAGCCCACAACCACGGGAGTGCTTTCTCACGCACTGGGAGGAAAAATTCACCACGACAGCGCACTTCTACTACTGGTCTAGCTAAGCCTGAAGGTTATTACATTTGGTTAATAAAACCCCACCAAAGCATTGGAACATTCTGGTAACGATTTCCACATGTATCTGACATTTCAAAGAATATGGTCTGGTTTCCTAGAAGAGCTCCAAAATAATTACCCTTACAGGCAGTTTAAATGGCTGTAAGTCACGTTACTTAAGCGTGATAAATCAGACCGATTTTTTTAAATGTATAAAATATTTACAGGCTTTATTTGGTCGGCAAAACAACACAGAATGAACGCTGATCAATTATTTAAATCTTATAGAGACGGTGGCTTCAATTTACCAAACCCCAAATGGTTTTATTTATCCTACTAGTGAAGGCAGCCAATTGTTATTCAACCAAACACCAACAGCCTCTTCATTAGAGGAGGAAATAGCAAACCCTTTTCTGTATGGTACATTTTACAGTATCAGTATAATGCAATTTTTATTGTTTAAAATTTTATCTTTATAGCAGAAAAATTCAGTATATTCTGAGTATTCTATTGTGTAATCGGTTATTCTAAAGCTCTAGAATGTGTAAAAAGTGACCCCACATCAACAGACTTGGAGGAATTTTTATTCAAACATCTCAATCAAAAGAAATTTGTCTCTAAACAATAATTTGGAATAACTGTAATTTTAAAGAAAAACATCGTCAGTTCCAGAATTTATGGAACTGAAAACACAAAAGTCATTTGAAATAACCAAATAGCAATTGAAAATACTTCTACTTGTGTTCCATATTAGTATCAATGGCATAAAATCAACACATTAGTATGTGAGATTCTCTAGCAACAAGAGAGATCTAACTGTTTCTTCTTCATGAACAATTTAGCCTATTAGAGGGAACCCCATTTGCGTGCACCACTGACAAACTGGCTACCAAGGTGATATCTGTGTAGTGTTGGCTTCCAGACTTCATTGTGGAATCCACAGTCTCATTCACATTTAACATATACCAGAAATTTTTTTTTGGAGCTTTTTTTGTCTACAGGACCCAAAGGTATCAGGTTTCTTATTTAATTTGTTATCAGTGTCAGGCTCATGAATCACAGCAATCCTCACATCCTCAATGGCATGAAGATGTCCTGGAAATTGTAAGCTGTGTGCATTGGATAAAAGTGTCTGCTGAGCAACTAAATTGTAATGGTTAAGCCAAGGCATAATGTTGAATGGAAGAAGAAAAAGAAAAAAGAGAATACTTTTAATATTCTAGTAAAAATAATTTCTATTAATTATCTATTTTAATAATAATTGATGTATTATATATGTAGAGTAACAACAAAACGTTCGTGAACACAACCGCTGAGGATTTGCATCAGGGCAAACTCCTTTACGTACAACAGGCAATGTTTGGGAAGTTAGTGGCCTCTAGTGGTCTTTCCAAGATACTGCAACCAAGTTCTCAGATCATGCTGGCGCCCTCAATATTGTCAGTCTTTGGGCGTGTGAAAAGCAAATAAAAGCAATTTTGCGCAACCACAGTGTATTCCTCAGATTACTTGAAATTCTTAAATTTCATTGGACAGATGAGCCAAATTGCCAAACGCAGGTCAGAGAATTCTATCGGCTTTCCGGCTGGATGATAGGAGTCCAAATTTTGGAAGGCAACAATGAAACGCTTTGTATAAGAAGATAATGTGTCCCACGAATCCACATCCGCTGTCAAGTAAGTATCTTTTTACTGATAAGGAGCATAATAAAAGGCAGCCGAACTAAAATATTTTTCGAACACTTTCCACTAGCAATAGCTCACTTAAAATCTAAATTTGTAAGTGGCCATAAAACGTCAACGTATTCTTAATGGTAAAATATCTGAAATTGTCCATCATCAGATTTTCTGTTTACAAATGGAAATTTAATGCATTGTAAATTTTAAAATACATACAGAAATAAAAACGATTACACAACTTTTATTCAGGCCATGGTTTATTTCCTCTGACTTACAGTGCTGCGTTTTGTATTAGTTGTGGTTTCCAATAGTAACTGGCGCCTTTGTGGAAGGTGCTCGGTTGTGAGAGGAGGACCGGCATTCTCAATAGGCGGGTCCTGAGGTATGGGAATTCAAATTCAATTATAATGGAACCTACAAGATAATGTGAGATAATTTACTGCATACAGCTTAATCCTGTACATCTGTGTATGTATTTATGCCTTCCAAACTTAGCTTAACTGAAATGCAAACACGGAGGGATTCTTAAATGTGTTGAGCCAAACTGGCGGAAGAGGTTTTACTCTGTTCCTGTGGTCTTCAGGACGGTGTATATGAACGCTCCGTCAGTTAACGAAACGCTGCACAAACCAAAAACTCTTATTTTAGTGTTCGTGTGTGACGGGGATTACAACTGTTAGTACTCATCACTCTGTTACAGCTACTTGCAAATATAAAAACAGGCCCTGTCGTTGTACCCCTGAGAAAGATTAAAATATCCTCAGTTGGTTTAGTACATATCCAGCTGTACAAATGACCAATGTGTAAAACTGAATAGGATAATGTCATAGACAATCAAACAAATCGTACGCCACTTTGTAAGTGATGATCTTCAGTGATCTTCATGTTGAAAATCAGCTTGTGCTCTAAGTTGCAGTCTCTCTGGGGTTATCAGGGTCGAAGGTCATGATTTCCATGTGGATGAGACCTATTTAAGCCAGAGAGACAGAAGGGGGAAAGATTTTATTATTTGTTTTACTGCATTTGATATTCAAAATTGGAAACAAGATTTGTTTAAGCATCGAGGTCCTCAGAATCACTAAATGTAATACGAATGCCACACCCTCAGGAATCTACAAATCTATTCTTCTCCTCAGTTCCATCTGCAGGTAAATTCACAGGTTTCTGAGAGGCGCTTCGTAATGCACTCCAGGGATGCTACCGAGGACTAATATCCCACAATGGTCTGCACCCGGGGAACACTCACTCTTCCACTCTGCCACAGCCAGCTCCAGGGCCTCGAAGGAGTCGTCGTAAGGCGGAGAATCCGGCTCTGACTCAGGCTCATGGAACTCGGACAGGTAGGGGTGGGACAGGGCCCCCCTGGCCGTAATCCTCTCCTCAGGGTCCAGCAGCAACATGGCCTCCAGCATCGCCGACGCTGGTCACAAGAAATTGGTTTGTTTATTCAGCACTTTGTGATCAGGTAAAAATTAAAATAAAACACCATTACATATAAAACAGAAGAGGTTCAATGAGGACAGCTGGCTTTCATTTAAAGCCTCTGTCATTCACAACTTTGCATTCAGCTGAGAACCAGACAAGGGAGAGCCAATGAAACACAATCACCGTTGGCATCCATTGAAGAAAACACTTCCCTGAAGTTCTTTTTCCTCTGGGGCGGGAGAGACTGCACATAGGAGCGTGCCTGCAGGGGACACAGACCGTCAGTCGACCACACAGAGGTCTTCTGATTAACAGGACAGTAAACATGCTCTGGAGCTGGGACAACAGTCATCACAGGTTTTAGAGCTTCCTCTGAGTTTGCATCTGATTTATACCTGGGAAGATCGCGCGAGACCCTTTGTAACACAAATAATCATTTAAATAAAGAAAAGTGAGAGTCGAGGCAGGACAAAAGCCTGCAGACAGTGTGGCCCTCGAGGACAGCAGTTGCCCTCCCCTCCTGCAGAGAGCGCAATGCAACAGTTTTGACAATAAGACATTCTTTCTTGCAGCTCTTCCTTTCACATCATCCCTTTGTATTTTTGTTATAGCCGGTCCTCATAATACACCACATGTGCAGCTGAGCACATTGTTTCCACTGATATAAAATACTCCTCAATGTATGTCTACAGTAACTGTAGTTACAGTAACCATACATGGTGTCATTAAGACACGTATAATAGGCTCTGTGCAGAAGCACAGTAACGTACTTCCGCTGTCGCCAGAAGTCAGGTTTACTTCCCGTGTTCATCTGCATCGTCCAAAATGTCAGCATTTACTAGATGTCTCTAAGATCTGCCTAAAATAATCATCAGCGATGTCCATTGTATCGTTGATGCCTGGTCCCATGCTCCAAACAAGCAGTGAAATGAAACGAAAAGAGTGGCTAAAATTGGCAGGTGAGTTTACCTTGCTAGTCCCCATTCGGTTACTGCATGCGTTCTTGTTCATGTTATAAGCTTGTTACTTTATTATAACCCGGTGTTCCTGGGGATTCAGCTAAGGTCATTCATCTTTAATGTAACTCTCAAATCTAATGAAAACAGCTATAGTAGGCAGGTAAGTTTACCTAGCCGGTCCCCTTACCTAGCCGGTTAAATGCGTTCTTATTCAAGTTTTCCTCACTTCAGTCTTCATTTAAGATGCAATCTTGTGTTAAAGGTATTAGGCTATCATGTTTCAAATAAAAAACGATTAGGGATCTTGATCTAATGCAGTTGGCATATTATACAACATACTCTAATCCAACATATAGAAATGCATGACATTTGGTCTGTGATTATAGAATATTAGATTTTAAAAACAAGATTGTGTCCAAAAAGAATGGTTAAACAGTGACCAAGCGAAGACGAATACGTATTTTCTATGACATTTTACTTGCAAGTGGTACTGAAAGATTCCAGTCCTGTGGATCTGATTCATCACAGCTGCACATGTGTTGCTGGAGTTGCATTATGCAACCGCTGTGTTGCTTTGCTGTTCCGGTCAGCACCTCACTCTCAGCTGAAGGTCCCAGTGGTCCCTCCTGTGCTAAGCTGTACTGAAGGAGAACAGCAGCGGCACAAGCCCAGAACTTTTCTTTTTCCGTACAACGGCAGCACTCATTGGTTGTTTGTACGATAGCGGTCGAAGACCGGAGGTGAACCAACTGTGAACGTGAAAAGCCGACTTCTAGGCAAACGCGGAAGTTCACCACTAAGCTTGTGCACAGAGCCTACTGATGAACCTGTCGCCTCTGCGACCTCTGTTGGTTTTTAAGCCTTTCAGTTCATTCATCCATGTGCAAACAGGCTGCTGATAAAGACGAGGAAGTTTGAATTGGTACATCTTTGCTCTGCATCTTCTGCACCAGAGAGGGATGAGGCGTTCCTGTCAGGCTGAGGATTTTCTTCAGCTGGTCAATGCCTGGGCCAGTTGTCAAGGAAATTCATGATGTGAATATATATACAGTACATGTAATATTTTTTTTCTGAGTTCACTGACTAATTTAAGTAGAGAGAGAGGCCTGAAATTTTCAAATCGTGTCTTTGATAAATGGAAAGTTATAAATGAACTCCAGAGTAGGTAAGCAAGTAACTGTAACACTGATAAGGACAAGGTTACCGTGACGCAGTTTTAGTTTCAAGGTCCTTAATCAGATTTAAGAATTATCCCAACCCATAATCAAACCCTCTACCCAGGGTTAACATTAGCCCATGTGCGCCTCAGGAAGCTACAGCATTTCTCTGAGAAGCACTTACCACTCCTAATAAGATAACGGCCCGCGCTGACTGGGACCTTTTTTTGTCTTGTCCCACATTTAAGGGGATGATCATTGGAATTTACTGTGAGAAAGTACTTAAAATGCATTCATTCATTTTCAAAAATCACTTTTAGGTTTTTAGTTCAGGGTTGCAGAGACCGAAACCTAACGTGGCAGACACAGGGTGCGGGCCATGGGTCATCACAGGACAGTAAAAAATGGTGGTCATGGCAGGAATGGAAGGATACTGTCTTCCCCCGGGAACAGGACCT
>JAOVYW010000088.1:77447-87590 GCA_025775045.1 Hiodon tergisus | reverse complement strand
GCCACCACCACCACCACCACTACTGCAGCTGCCACCACCACCCCAGAGCCAACCACACCACCCACCACTCCTCCCACATCTACTGCCACCACTATGCCTCCACCTCCGACAGGGATAGAAGCCATTACCCTTCCGCAGGAGATTGAGAATGTTGACCTTGGGATGACCACCACACAGCCTGTGGAGGACCCCATGGAGATAGAGCTACCACAAGTTGCCGTGGGTGACCACCAGGTTCCGAGTGCCAAACCACTTACTACCCAAGCACCAATCCTTGTGCATCCCATTGTGGAGGCTATGACCACCTCTCCCCCAAGCGGTCCCCAGCTGTCCATCGTGGAACCCCCTGCTGACACTGAGCCCTCCCCCGACACCCTTGTGCCAACCACGGAGGCCTCGCCCTTTCCAGCAGGGTTGCCGATCGACTCTGACACTGCTCTCCCCCTACCTTTGACAGAGGTGCCACCTCTGTCCACTACTTTACTCACAGCAGGCAGGGAAGGGAGAGAAAGCGACTTGCCCCTCCTACCTGAGGGAGCAACCACAGAGAACGACACAACCCTGTTCTCAGCAGCTACCGTGCTGTCGGGGGACGGGGACATGGACCACGCCCTGCCTGCTTACCCCCATCTGCTTGACTCTGACTCAGAGTCCGATTACCAGTCTGATTCCTTCCACCTTTACCTGCCGGTGAGTCCAGACACAATGGCTCGCAGCTGCAGTACTGGCTGCCCTTCAGATAGGGCACCCCTTAATCCCGCAGCTGCCCGTCAGATAGTGCACCCCTTAATCCCGCAGCTGCCCTTCCGATAGGGCACCCCTTAATCCCACTTTGCCCCACTGCTGTTCTCCTTTCCGTGGCCCTGTCTGTTTTCTTCTGTGCATTTCATTATTATTGATTATTGATTTTGTTTTCATGACATTGCATTTCCACCAAGGCTTAACAGAATAAAACAAAAACTGCTTCTTTACAAACTAAAGCAGTTTTCCCCTTGTGTGTTACACCATTCTTTTAAGTCTGTCTTTACTGTGTCTTCATCTAAGCTTCTTATAAATCTGTATATCTGTAACAGTCTATTTTAGATTTGTGCTTAGTAAAAAGAGAAGGCCTACAAAAGCTTTTTAGCGCGGACTGTTTAACACGGACTGTTTGTGCTATCATCATCATAGGAGGATGAGGTCTCTTTAGTGGGCTGGGGATCAGCATCTTGCCCTTGTGTGGAGAAGGTCCAGGGTCCCTCTCTCCTGCCAGTTAACGTGGAGAGAAAGATTACGCTTGTGGGAAGGAATCTTCACCTTTTCCAGGTATAGCCCACCTCTACACTGTAGCTTCCCTGAAGTTAGACGAACAAACGCAGTTTAGCCCGTTTGCTCGGTACGTCGTCAGGGTTCTGAACAAAACGCAGCAAGCTGGCACATTGTAATCGTTTTGGATTGCCTGTCAAGTAAGGTGTTAATTTAGTTTGCTTGTCAAGTCTTTTACGTTCTACTGTATGGAGAGAAATGTAAAGAGCCGTGTTAAAAATGGCTTTTGATTGCTCGTGTACAGGACGAGGAGCTGGGCTATGAATGCGTGCTGGTGATTGAGGGTCGAACGGTTGTGGTGGACGCAGATGTGGAGATGGACGAGATGGACTTCTCCATCTTCTACATCACCTGCCAGCTGCATCAGGTTTGAACTCTGCATTACCCCAGGTGTTACAGAGTTATTGAGTATACCGAGATGTAAAATGATGCTTAAATCAAATTCCCACACAAACTAAAATGTACTTTAGTAATGTTGATGAGTCTGTTCTCAAAGCGAGACCTCTGGGTTCGTGCTGACTGTGGTTCTGTCATTGGTTTAATTGCGTAGTATTCCTACTCTGCACTCCTGGAAGAGTACAGTGCAATGGTGTATGTAAAACGGAGAGACGCCTTCCATGTGGACAGCTTTAAGAGCCTGTACGGTAAGCGGCCGTGCCAACAGCTGTCTGCGCCTCACTATCTGTAGCAATAAACGGCCTGTTTTTCCGAGCCAGTCACTCTGCTGTGTGTGTGTTGCAGTGACTCTGTACAACTGCTCAGTCGGTCGATCGGACTGCAGCCAGTGCCACACGGCGGACCAGCGTTTCGGCTGCGTGTGGTGTGGGGGCGCAGAGTCCAGCTGCCTCTACGCGGACTCCTGCGCCCAACACGTCGAGCAGACGTGCCCAGCACCTGTCATCCATTTTGTGAGTCCTCGTGACCCCGGCAGCAGATACTCCTTTAGTGTTTATGCACCTTAAGTTCAAAAAGTACACTGGCAGTTCAAAATAATAATTGGTGGTGACAAATTTAACCCCAGTAATACTTTCCCATTACCTTCAGAGGAAGGCCCTTCTGAATGAGAGCATGTTGATGTATGTCTGTCCTTTTTAATAGGTGGAGCCTCTGTCTGGCCTGGTGGAGGGAGGGACCATCATTACCATCTCTGGGTCCAACTTGGGACAGAAAGCCCAGGACATCCAGAACTCTGTCATGGTGGTTGGTGTGGCCTGCACTGTCCTTCCCACTCGATACGAGATCTCCTCCAGGTAAAGCACTCGGGGAGCCCAGCCTCTCCTTGCTCAGAGAATTGGTTAAAGTGGTGCTGCATATGAATAGTGTTGTTTTCCCCTCAGAATAGTGTGTGAGACCAGAGCCAGCAATGTGGAGAAAACTGGTCAGGTGTCTGTGGAAGTGAATGGGGGAGGGTATGGCTTCTCCAACCAAAAGTTCAGCTACCAGGTAATGAGGCAGCTGGAATTTGAATTTGGGCATTGTGATGCGCGTCTTTATGAGTGTACCTTTAGGCATGCATACATTCTGCTGCTGTTCTAGTTTTGTAATGCCTTCCTTCATCCCTGACATTTTTCAGGACCCCATCGTGATGAAGGTCTCCCCTCAGAGGGGCCCGAAAGCAGGGGGCACAGCTCTGACCATCACAGGAAAGAATCTGCAGACCGGGAGGCCCAGTGGGGTCAGCGTGGTCATTGGGACCGTGCCATGCCTAATGTGAGTGCCCGACCCCTCCATCCCGATCTTACTGGCTCTGTGGAATAGCTGGCAGAGCATCAAGCTCCTAACATTCCGAAGAACAGAACATCTGCCTACCTCCTGAACTGTTTCTCTCATCCAGCTCATCAGAGATTCAGGATGACACCATAGAATGCATAACTGGCAGCAGTAATAAGACAGGAGAGCACAGAGTGACTGTGCGCTACAACAACATTGAGCGCCACCTGCAGGGAGCAACCTACCACTACACCCCTGACCCAAACGTCACAGAAGCCGCACCTTCAAAAAGCTTCCTCAGGTGGGTTTTCATCTCCCCCCCCTTTCTATTTGTGCAATTATTTTGTATTCTTGTTTCCTAAATCTCTCCATCTCTGTCACCCATCACTGATCTACCCCTCAGTGGTGGGCGAGTGATCCATGTTTTTGGACACAACCTGGATGTGGTTCAGGAGCCGAGGATTCAGGTGACTGTGTCTCCGCTGGCCTCCCTTCACCAGAGGAGGAGGAGGAGGAGGAGTGTTGGTGGTATGGACGTGCTACTGCGGAGGCCCCGTCGGATTGTTCCCCAGCCAGGCTGCCCTGAGGGCACTCTTTGCTCTGTCCAAAAGGCAGGTGGTATTTTTCCCTCCATCTGAGTCCAGTAAATTTGCAGAGGAATAGCAGAACCCAGAGCTCGGAGGTGCACCCCATGCTCACCGACTCACTGCTGTACGCACTCTTGTCATCCCGCAGTTTGTGGAGCGTTGCCAGGTGAACAGCAGCTCCCTGATCCTGTGCAGGACACCAACAGTCGAGACCTGGATGCGCCAGGCCCAGATCCAGGTGGAGTTCCTCCTGGACAACCTGCGCTTCAACTTTAACTCCATCAGCCACAGTGCCTTCAGCTACGAGCTCAACCCCATTCTGCATCCGCTGAACCACCACGACACCAGCAAGCCCTACCGCTACAAGCCAGGGAGCATTATTTCTGTGGAGGTTGGCAGCACCCCTCGCCACCTCCCCATCTCTTTAAAACACTTTGTGCAGTTTTAAAAAGCTGACTCTCATTACTGTTCATTGTTTTTTAACCAAGACAATAACACAGTGTGTCTTTCTTGCTTGAGGTCTCACATGGAGTACTATCTTTGTCGTCCTCCTCCTCTTTGTCCAACCCTCGGCTGCCGTCTTGGCCTCTGTCTAGGGAGAGAACCTGGATTTGGCGATCTTCAAGGAGGAAGTATTGGCTTTGATCGGGGAGGGGGTGTGCTCTGTGAAGACCTTGACCCGGAATCATCTGTACTGCGAGCCTCCACCCCAGCAGCCCTCGCCCACACCTGGCAAAAAACGAGAGGGTGCAGACTCCCTGCCAGAGTTCACGGTGAGTCCTCAGAACCCTGGCCCACTGGGGCACCATGACACGGAATGCAGGCGTGTTACTGGAACAGTGCAGGGGTTTCCCACCACAAGTGATAATGCAGCAAGCACTGTAATTGCAGAGCAAGGCGAGATCGCTGGAAAGCAAAACTCATGACATGAACCATCTGTATGTTAATGCTTGTTGTTTAATGGCTGGCATGCAGGTCCAGATGGGGAATCTGAACTTCTCCCTGGGTAAGGTCCAGTATGACACCCAGAGCCAGTCCACTTTCCCCCTGGAAGCCCAAATCGGAGTGGGGGTCGGAGCCTCCATTGTGGCCCTCATTGTGCTTATCATAGTCCTCATATACAGGTAGGCCTCAGCTACCATCTGATTCCCTGCTCTATTTTGGAGATAGATCTGGTTGTTGCCACATTTTTTTCCCCCCTTGTTGGATTCTATTTTCTAGCTGAAATCCTGCGCATTAAATGTATACGTTTGGTAATTTGAACAAGCTTTGAAACATGATGAATGGGATGTATTTTCTGTGTGTGTTTTACCTGGATATTTGGCACGAATAAGTTCAAGTGTCCTCTCGGCACTCTCAGGGACTTTTGTTAAATTTGTTATGTTTTGCGGTGGGCCATTTTTGGACGTGGTATTTGGATGTGATCTCTCCTCTGCGCGGCTGGCTTTGGCAGGAGGAAGAGTAAACAGGCCCTGAGAGACTACAAAAAGGTCCAGATACAGTTGGAGAACCTGGAGACTAGTGTGAGAGACCGCTGCAAGAAGGAGTTCACAGGTATCACATGGACAAAGTATAAAACCTAATAGTTCTTAGTTTACCTGTTTGTTTCATATATGTGGGTGCGTTTATTGATTGATATTATTTTTTTGAATAATAATATTATTAATATTTCATGTGAATTACTCAATGGTCTAGTGCTCTGTCCCATTTCTGGTATGGATTCGCGGTCAGCGGTTAGACTCTAAAGCAGTGCATTCCTCGCCCCTTCTGTAGACTTGATGACAGAGATGATGGACATGTCCAGTGACCTGGTGGGCTCGGGGATCCCCTTTTTGGACTACCGAATGTACGCCGAGCGGATCTTCTTCCCAGGACACCGGGAGTCTCCGCTGCGGCGGGACCTGGACGTGCAGGAGTGCCGGAGACAGACCGTAGAGCAGGGTCTGGTGCAGCTATCCAACCTGCTCAACAGCAAGCTCTTCCTCACCAAGGTGAAGAGCATTCTTCATCTCTGCTTTAGTCAATATTGTCGGGAAAGAGAACTCAACAGTATCCCCTTTCAAGCAAGGTCAGTTTAGCTCCAGGAGCTGAACCCTTCAATGGCCAGAGAATAGTGATTACAGGTGCGTCATATGAGTGGGGTCACCCATACAGAGAATAGTGATTACAGGTGCGTCATATGAGTGGGGTCACCCATACAGAGAATAGTGATTACAGGTGCGTCATATGAGTGGGGTCACCCATACAGAAGAATAGTGATTACAGGTGGGTCATATGAGTGGGGTCACCCATACAGAAGAATAGTGATTACAGGTGGGTCATATGAGTGGGGTCACCCATACAGAAGAATAGTGATTACAGGTGGGTCATATGAGTGGGGTCACCCATACGGCTGTTCTCTCGACAGATTGGGTATACCCACCCATTAGTGGTGGTTCATATTTCCTATTTTGAAGGGAAAGTTGGGTTATTATCATAACCGTGGTTCCCTGAAATAGAAGTAATAACCATCGATCTTTACAGTCACTTTGGTGCCACAGTCGCTCTGGGGAAAAAACAGAACAGGTTTCATGGTTGTCGTGCTTTTATAAGATCCCAGATTCATGGTGTCAGACACGCTCTGCCAGATTTGGCATTAATGGGTTCTACGTATCTACCTCAAATCCCTACAACGAAAAACTTTTGATAATGGGTATGAGGAATAATTCTGTTCAAACTTTACCATTTTAGTTTACTCTGACTACATTCTCAGACTCTTCTGGTTGGAGATAGTAATTCCATATAAATGTATTTTTATGTTTACACCTAAAACAAATCGGGTTCAAACATTAACTTTTACAGTCCACGCACTTCCTAACCAAATTAGTAAACAAACGGATTTTATGTTTACCATGCTTACTGACAGCCATTACAGTCCCCTAGTGCTGGACAACCTTAGCAGTTATTGTATGTTTAAACCCCCAGTGTAACGAGTAACTCTGTGCATTACCTGCTGTTGCAATCTGCTGGATTAGTCCAGAGTACAGCCGTTTCCTGTCACTTTCTATGTACAATAAACATTGTGTTCGATCTCTGGCCTTTTAAGCAACAGGGACTATTGATTGCATCAGGAGAGTCTAGTGGTTTGTGCTCGTCATAAATCTTCTTTCACTACTTTTCATGTCCATCTCCCCAAGTGGTAATGTTCTCTAGCCGTGATGTAAGCCCTGTGTGCTCTCGCTCACAGTTCATCCACACTCTGGAGAGTCAGCGAACCTTCTCTCCAAGGGACAGGGCATACGTAGCATCCCTGCTGACTGTGGCTCTGCACGGCAAGCTGGAGTACTTCACAGACATCCTTAAAACGCTGCTCAATGACCTGGTGGAGCAGTACGTCGCCAAGAACCCCAAACTCATGCTCCGCAGGTGAGAAGGCAGAGGACTTGGGTGGGCTACTGCCGTGGAGAACAACCCCTGGAAGATTCCGTAAAGCAGACTGTTTGACACGTGCCCGGTCTTAAGAGTTGTTATGGTCAGATATTTCCCCCTAATGGATCTGTTTTGACCATTTGTCAAATGGTATAAGTAATACTTTGCTTTTAGAAGAAAAAGCGCTCTGGTAAAATCTGCTTGCCTGTTGGCCCTTGTTCAGAACGGAGACTGTGGTGGAGAAGCTCCTAACTAACTGGATGTCCATCTGCTTGTATGCCTTCCTGCGGGTAAGTAAAGGCACTGTAAAACACAAACCAGCGAATAAACACTTTCTGGTGAAGCATTAGCATTGAGCATGTGGCTATAACAGGATTCTGCAGGGGAGCCCCTCTACATGCTTTTCCGGGCCATAAAACACCAAGTGGACAAGGGCCCAGTGGACGCGGTGACGGGAAAGGCCAAGTACACCCTGAACGACAACCGTCTGCTCCGAGAGGACATCGAGTACCATACGCTGGTAAGGATAACCCTTTCACCTGTGGGGTGAACTAACGGTTGTCCGGTGAGATTCAGCCCTATGAAGCTCAGGGCTTGGAAGATAAGGGGCTAGAGAGTTCACCATGAGACAAGAACTCAAACCGGAGGATTTTAAAGGGGCTGGCGGTTTGGTGTCGACAGACAGATTAGCACTCGTGGCACATTGAAAGCCCTGATGTTGCTATTGATTCAACCTTGTTGCGATGTCATCATTGTGACAATGACCGACACACCGAGGTTGAGGTCTAAGTTGGATGGTGGTACGACTGTGCATAATGTGTAGAGGGTTGAGGAAGAACAGGCAATGGAAGAGACTTTGAAGGCCCTGAATCTTTCCACAGACGTTGAACGTGCTGATGCAGGGCGACGGAGGTAGCGAAAGCCAGCCGGTTCCAGCCAAAGTGTTGGACTGTGACACAATTACGCAGGTGAAGGAGAAGATCCTGGACCAGGTGTACAAGGGCATCTCCGTCTCCCATCGCCCTCCCACTGAATCCCTGGATCTTGGTGAGTTCTGGACCCATTCACCTCATATTGGGTTAGTAAGCAAACTGGCGGTCCTGCAAGGCAGGTTTCTTCTGGAGAGAACCCACGGAAAGGTACATTAATCAGGATGTTGAAGAAACCCCTATAGCAGTGTGGTATTTTCATTCTTCTATGTCTTGAATTGATTCCTGTGTGGGGGTGACTGCTCAGAGTGGCGGTCAGGCGTGGCAGGCCACCTGATTCTCTCGGATGAAGACTTGACATCTGTGGTACAGGGGAACTGGAAGCGACTCAACACCGTGCAGCATTACAAGGTCAGACTTCACTCATCACTGTCTGCTAGCCTATCCTCACTCGGACGGTGTTATTATAAGGCTGTTTTTGTAATGGTCCATTGGTTACAGGTGCCCTTCCAGGGTTAAATTCTGGACCAGAAAAGATATGTAGCAGTGAGTGTATGACAGATACATTAACAATGTATAGTGGCACCTTTTGGTTAGTTAGTTTGCACTACTTTGGGTGGCGTGGAAAATAATTTACTGATATTAGTTCATGTTTTTTATTTACTTCCTGCAGAAATGATGAAAGGATGTAGAAATTTGAGCCTCCTCAGGTTCCTGATGTAACGTTCTGTGGGTCTGACTGATCTGAGCATGCTCCAGTTCATGATGTAACGTTCTGTGGGTCTGACTGATTTGAGCATGCTCCTGTCTTGGTCCCCAGGTTCCTGATGGGGCCACAGTGGCACTGGTTCCTCGGCACAGCAAGCACATTCACCATGACAACCATGACTACATGGCAGGAGAGAGTGAGTAGCACTGAGCAGCGCCGGCTAACTGACCCCGACAGACCAAGAGTCCATCTATTATCAATTAGTGGGAGACAGAGTAGGCACAGTGTTGTCTGGGCTGTGTGCCCAGACAACGCCCGTGATTGTTTCCCCGTTGCTTGCTCAGAGACGCCCATGCTGGAGGATGCCGACGAGGGTGGAGTGAAGCTGTGGCACCTGGTGAAGGCCAGTGAGGAACCAGAGCTGCCCAAACACCGACGTGGGAGCCTGAGGGACAGGGAGAGAGCAAAGGCCATCCCTGAGATCTACCTCACACGGCTGCTCTCCATGAAGGCACGTCTCTCACACAGGCCGAGCAGAGACCCTCGCTTGGGCAGTGGTGATGGGACAGGGTTGTCATAGCTGAAGACCTGTCTGTTTTCTGTGCAGGGTACGCTGCAGAAGTTTGTGGATGACTTGTTCCAGGTGATCCTCAGCACCAGTCGGCCGGTTCCTCTTGCAGTCAAATACTTCTTTGACCTCCTGGACGATCAGGCTGTGCATCATGGCATCGCAGACTCTGAAACTATCCACATCTGGAAAACCAACAGGTAGGGCAGCTAATAAGCCTTGCTGCTGAAACACCAAGATCGAATCAAATTACAAACAGGTATTTCTATGCATAGCTAAAACTATTCTTACTGGCTGCTTTTTATTTTGACAATCGATGTTTGTGTTGGACAGTTTGCCTTTGCGGTTCTGGATCAACGTTGTGAAGAACCCGCAGTTCATTTTTGATGTTCAGGCCTCGGACAACGTGGATGCTGTGCTGTCAGTAATCGCACAGACCTTCATGGACTCCTGTACCATTGCTGAACACAAGCTGGGCAGGGTGAGTCCCGAGACCCCCCGACTTCCCGGTTTTGTTCTCTACATTTAGCATTTACAGCTCGTTTAAGTTTCCCACTCTGGTACTTGATTATTTTGACTTCAGGACTCTCCTATCAACAAGTTGCTGTATGCCAGAGACATCCCCCGTTACAAACAGATGGTGGAAAGGTGAGGATTTACTTTGCTAAGACGCAGCCAGACAACTGGCTATCAAACAGGGCATCCATCCAGAAGCTTGGTCTCCTGTGCAGACAAGAGGATGGAGGACACTGTCAATAGTCAATCATAATGTATTACTTTACTGGGAGAAACGGGCAGCAGCTTTCTAAGTACGTACCCTGCTGCGTGAGTGGGCAAGTTCGGGTGCGTGCCCTGCTGCGTGAGTGGGCAAGTTCGGGTGCGTGCCCTGCTGCGTGAGTGGGCAAGTTCGGGTGCGTGCCCTGCTGC
>JAOVYW010000088.1:61822-72557 GCA_025775045.1 Hiodon tergisus | reverse complement strand
AATGTTTTGTAATTCAACATCTATTTATACGAAGAGGTTGAGTAAACTTCGCAGAAAACGTGGGTCCGTGAAGTGTACTACAATTCAAAGTAGTTCTAAGGGAGCTAACGTTTTGGTAGGCTTTTCTCTGCCCGACAGCAATTCTATGCCGAACCCGGATGCAGGGGGATTCGATATCGCGTTTAACGCGGGTGCATCGTAGGGAAAACGTCGGGAAGAAATGGATCTAGATGGACTAACTTATTAAAAATAATTATTCTTTAGTTCTCGTCATCGCGGTTTTTCCGATCATAAAAAAAAATTATATTTATGATTTAACTAACGACCTATGTAAAATATCCTTATCACAAAAAAACACAGATAGCTACCTGGCTAGCGAGCAGTTTAGTTCCTTACATTAAACAAGCCAGGATCGTTTCTACAAAGCCACGCATCATACTGAAGGTTCGTAGGAGTGACTGTCCAAGTCATTAATTATGAATGAAGTTAAGCAGTGCATGCATTTCACTTTAAACGAGAGGGAAGTAAACATGTATACACATATCATGTTTGGTAACGTAGGAACTGCGGATTTGGTTAGAACAATTGCAAGCACAAAACAGTGTTGGCAATTTACGGTCACCAGTAGTAACTACTGGGAACGACTATTGTACACTTAAAGTAAACGGCTTAGTAGCTCAAAACAACTGGCTTTCAAACTAGCGTGATAAATATATAAAAAGTCTGGAACAAACGCATTGCTAGTTAGCTTAGATGCTAGTTATATTTGGTGCGTTGCGTTACTGTGAGTGTATTTGTTCACAGTAATGGGAGTTATAGGTTTACTGTCTGTACCGTTCAAAATGAACAACACCCCCCCCCTCCCCCAACTACATACCAAGTCCGATAAGAAAGGCGTATATTTCACATGATACGCAGCTAACGTTGCCCAGTTTACATTGTCGGGAGGGGTCGACTTCATGATGTCATTCATGATGGCGATGTGATGTTTTTGCTGCTGCTAATAACCGGTAGCATTTGATCACGTGTAAAGTCGTGTTTTAATAGTCAATAATCTTAGTCACTTGAAAGCACCCTCCGACGTAATTATAATTGTTTTTGGTCTCCCGCTGAGAGTATAAACTTGCTATCACGTGCGTTGCAAATGTAAAGCACTTTTGAAAATATTTTACAGTGTACATTTGTAGAGAGTACATTAAAATTACATTTATTAAATAAACACTAACAGCCTTTTTTTATGTTACAGAAACGGCAATACTAACAGCCTTTTTTATGTTACAGAAACGGCAATGGAGTCACCCGAGCAGCCTGCCCTGGACTCCCAGGAAGTGAATCCAATTTACCTTCAACAGCTACGAGAGCTGGACATTCCCGAAGAGGCGGCAAAGCAGGTCCTTTATCTTACCTGTTGTTTTAAACCTGGCCTGGCGCCATTCCTGGCTCTTTTGGGATGTACATAACTACATTTTATAAAAGAAACCAGCCTAGACTGGATTCTGAATTTTAAAAAAGCATACTGCTATAAAGTACTTCCATTTTGTTTGATTCTTCCAGGCCCTTCTTCACACCAGAAATGTGTCTGCTGAGGAAGCTGCCATGTATTACTTTAACAAGTTGGAAAATGAGGTGCTAATATAATAATATGTAATAACCCCATTGGTGCATGTTATGAGACCATGATGCTGATAGTATTTTTTATAACTTTGCTTCCTTGTTTTTTCAGGAAGAGGGGGATGAAGATGTTATGTTTAAAATGGTATTTGTTGTGAACATGGACCTGTCTATGGGGGTCGGAAAGGTAACTATTTATCCTATCTACAGCAATAATCAATAGTTTTGAGTTGTCAGCAGATATTTGTTTAACTTAAAGCCGATTAATAAATCTGTAGTAAGTGGAGTGGAGCTCCCTGGTATGTACAGTGTCAGTATCAGTCATATTCACAGGGGTGGGGTATATATTCATGCAATTATCAAATTATTATTTAAATTATTATATATAAATTATTTATCAAGGCATTATTTAAAGTTTTATATTAACAATTGCATCATAACGGTTTTATTATTGTTGACAAAGATAATTAAATTTACTTCATGACTAATTTATAGAAAGAATACATAACCATATTTTATGTATGTGTTTGTATGTATATATGTGTATATTATATAGGTTTGTACCTGTATTTCCTACATTGGACCTGGGGTACCCATTCTTTCCTCCCAGAAAAGACATTAATTAGATATCTGATACTGATCTACACAAACAAAGCCTGAGGTCTTCCGTCCCCATTTCTACATCAGTTAGTTGACCTTTTTGCTTACCGAATCATCTGTAAATAATGCTGAGACGGCTCAGATGCCTAGAATGTTGTATTCTGAGAGCTTTTTAATACACCCTCTAATCCAAAAATCTTCAAAGGTGGCTGCCCAGGTCGGGCACGCGGCAGTGGGGCTCTACCAGATACTGCAGGAGAAGAACTGCTGGAGAGAGATGGCTTGGAAGTGGGACCATGCTGGGTAAGTGCTGACTGGGTCTTGTGTTGGGCAGCTGAGGCTTAATCAAGCGAAAAGTACCATCCACCTGGAGTGGAGACAGGTTGTTTATATGCAACCTTTAGCAAAGTAATTACGATTGATTGTAATCAATCGACCAGAGCTTAGGTGTAGGAGTGTGAAACAATATTGAATACTGTCTTTTTGAATGTGCTGTATTCTGTTTAGAGCTAAGAAAGTGGTGGTGCAGGGTACTAACATGGCACACCTGCTAGAACTGCAGGCTTTGGCCATGAGTCTCAACCTACCCACATACCTGGTGCAGGACGCTGGTCGGACTGAGGTGGGGTACTCTTCCTCCCATCAATATACAAGCACTTATACAAGTGCTTGAATATAGATATATTTAGCATTAATTTCTAGCAAATTATATAATAATTGGGATTTTAGAGAATTTGAAAAGGTAATTTTATAACCTGGCTCAAGATTTTGCGTATCCTTCTGCTGCTGCCCCATGTAGGTGGAGCCTGGCTCACGTACCGTTCTGGCCATTATTGGAGAAGAGGAAATGGTCAACAATGTGACTGGGAGTCTGAAGCTTCTGTGAGAGTTGGAATGTGAAGTTAAGAGCTGTGCAGTGATGCGGGACAAACAGCAGAGGGCAGCAACTGGTTATAGCAGAAAATGTTAAAAAAATATATATACAAAAGGAGACATACACACGCAGACACCGCAATTTTTTAATCAACTCCCTTTCCAAGCCTCTGGCAGCAGGTGAAAGGAAAGGAAAGCAGCTCGAGTCAAGGAAGGGGACTGGTTGTTCAACCTAACGTGGTTGGCGGCAAACAATCAGTTTAAAACTTAAACAAATCAAATAAATGAGAGATCGTTTAGCAAGAAAAGTCTGCATTGAGAACAGATTAATTTAAATGGTTAAGAAGTTGAGAACCATAACAGCTATAACCCCTGCTGTATTACTTAATATTAGTTCCATATTGTAATTGTTGAACTTAAGCAAATGTAACGAACGGCCAACGGTTCTTCTCCTGGCTTCATATTAAAAGGGGGAATTTGGATCCCCTATAACACAACGGAGATGAGGTTGCTAATGTTACTAATTCTATACATAGTACACACTCTCACGTGGAGGGCCACATTTAAAGACTAGACAATACATGTAGTTCAATACCTGTCCTCAGCCATCTGTTTCTACCCTGTGGCATCTTTACTGTCTGTGTTGGACTAAACTGTAAAAAGAAGAGGAACATTTTGATGTATTTTATCTGAAATGCTAAGACAGAAACTGCAGATTATCATGCCTGAGAAAAATCTGCTCTATGATTGGTCTTCCGCCCTCTCCATCCCCTTATATACAGTCTGATATTTGTGCATTAAATAGATGTGATTGTTTGCAGGGCTGTTGTATGGTATAATTTTTGTAAAAGATGAGTTGCTGTTATTTATTTACATTGTTTACACTAGTAGGGATATTTTGGTGTGAAATACACGGTCTTCCACAGTGCCGACAAACATATAGCTTAAAGTGTGGAAGATTCTTCATGGTCCAAATGCAACAAATTAAGATTGTCAGCGTTATCTTATGCTTTAATTAATAGATATTCTGATTGTGTTGTAGCTGTATTTGTTGAATTTATTTGCAATGTTCATACTATGCAGTGTATACATTTAGGTTTTTGTTGGGGGGGGGGGGTGTAGAGGTGACATTTGTGAAGGACTGTTACATTTTGCAGTATGTTATTACCATATAAAGTACCATTTCTAAATCGAACACGGATTATTTGTAGAATTTAATTACCTTCGTTTTATTTCTGAAATATACAAAGTTAGTGGCAACTAATGGTAAAAATGTTTAACTGCCAATCAGTTGAATGACGTTGTTTTTCATTATTAAATGTTAAGCTTAAAGCCTTACCCACACCTGAATACACGAATTCTGCCGTATTAAATTGTCTTAGCACCTTTAAAGTCGTTTGTTTAAAGCCGGCACCCTTTTATAGCAAAACTACATGAAACTAGAAAATATAAAGAGACCTAAAGGAAAGATCTCAATAACCTTTTTTTCCACACTACTCGGCTTTACATAAAACTAACTTTATTAGCCTGTGCGTTTTTTTTTTATAATTTATTGTTTATAGGCCTACTCTTAAGGTTCTATAGTTTTAGCGGAAAGACTACCAGGCGGCACTCCAGTTAGGGGGGGGCAGCATCTCCGAATTCCAATGAATTACTGGCTTTGGTGGACCATGTGACTTGACTATATCGGTATGTATCCTGCTTGCTGGGTACAATGAAGGTATTGTCGACGGCAGCCTCGGTCTGGCACAGTTGCTAGGAAACTTAGAAAGAGGTTCCGTAGAACAGATATTTAGTCACGTGTTCCGCCTGGGCCGTGGAACAAAGGTTATCCTGTTATTACAACAGAATCCTCGCCTAGAATATTCTTCCACGGGAACGGGGTGAAATGCGTTCGTCGCTCCCATTTCTTATAAATCCACAAACTCCGAAAAGTCTCAAGTCTTTCACGATATTGTTTCCAAAAACATCGTCAGCGCTGGAAAATAGCTATCGCAGTTAACGTGCCAAGACAATCATATAGGTACTGCTGAACTCGCTAACCTTTCCCGGAGTGCCCTGATAGTATGTCATCAATTCACAGAGACTAAATTATATAACCCCTTTTAGAATTACGTCATGGACATCGGTCTGCCCTCAACCCTGCACGCCAACGTAGAATACACAAAAACTCGAAAATGCCCTAACTAAAGCTGAGTGTTGTTTCATCTGTGGTTAAGAGCATTTATAATTTATAACCAACATACGTTATACTCTCTCATATACACACACACACACGTATAATATATATAGATATATTATATATATATATACACATATACGTAGAGCTGTTGTTTCAAGACTTACGCATTGCACACAATTCGTTTTTTTACCTGAAATATACCGATTTATTCACCAATAAAACACGAGACAGCAAAGTTGCTTCTCCTATCTATACCCGTTCCAATTTCCTCCCATACTAAATTATTCATATATCTAAGACCTATTCGCTTGAACAGATAACGTGTCTTAACTTGTATTAAGAGTTTTATTCGTCAATTATATCGGTAAATTTTTAATCCATAAAACACACTGTGAAAGTTACTGGACATTACAGGCATTTTTAGTTTGGTCCAGTAATGTGTATTAGGTCTGTTTTAACAGTCAAAATAGCATACTGACCCGTTCAACAAACTGAACATTCTGAGTAAATTCATATCAATGCATCCACACCATTAAATGGCGTAACGGCACCATAGCTTGGTCCTAATCTCTGTTGTTCTACCACTTAAGACCACCACTATGCCTTTTGATTATCCGGTAGTTTCAACAAATGACGTTAGGAGGCTAGCCAACCAATCCACCTTCTCCCGAGTCCCACGACGGATAGACAGGTAGCCAATAGCGTTTGTGCTTAATTTTCTCCTCTCATATTCGACGAAACTACCACTCATTTGAGGCAAGCTGCTTCGGAATTCCCATACTTTTAAACCCACTGTCGCTTGTTAAACCTGCACGCTTCATCTGTCAACAACAGCTCATCGAAGTTTCGAAAGAAAAATGTTTCGTCCCCTTAAGATAGGGCCATCTAGCATAATAAAAGCCTTCAATATAAAGGAAATTATACATTAATTTATATCCTTCATTGCAAATCAGTTCCACAAGTGCACTACAAAGTGTCCATTTAATTGATTTGTGTTTTACATTTACAATGAAATCCCTTTGTACTGATATATCCAGTCTGTCCGAGGACTCAAACACGTTATCTGTAAAGACTTGTAGGAGGGAACAAGTGGTAATTAAATACGACCAAAAAGGGCCGGCCACTTTCCTTGTCCAATCCCTTGCCAGATCTCACTAGAACGTTACCTCATCTTCCATTCACAGTACTGTTTTAGGTGGGGCTGACCCTACCTCTATGTCGTAGTCCCTGGTTTGGGGCCCCGGAGACCCCGTGTTGCTATGGATAGCTATACGGTGTCACAATAGATCAACGTAGGGTTTTCCTTTTTCGTTATTTCAAACAGACTAAAAGTACAACAGATACAGTGGTACAGTCCCCTAATAAACAATGCATAATTCCACGGCTTGTGTACTATTAACGTGTCAAGTTTTCCAATATCGTCGACGATGATCCATATTTGATTTTCCTATATCCAAACAACAGTTACGCTCCTTCATCTTGAGAATGCCACACAGCTCGCTCAGACCGTGCAGTGCTGGCTCCAGCGACGTTCTGCCACCCCTCCGCGAAAATGTGACCCGCCCTCTTTGAACAGTGAAGTGATTAAAAAAATCGGCGCCCTAATTGTCCAATTGGTGATTTGTGTTCCTAGTTACTTGTCAGGAGTGGCATTTCATCTACCAATAGCAGAAGAGAGACAAAAACATACAGTAAAGCCCACCCATTCCTGAACCCCTGCTCCACAAGAACGGAAACCCCGTGGTTTGGTTCTGTGTCAGTTTCGCTGGGACCCGCGATCGATGCCGGTTAGGAGGGGGATGGGCGCCACTGCGAATGTTGAGGACCTGAGATAGAATCAGAGCCTTGTATCACATAGAGCTGTACATCTCCCTTTATAAACACCGATTGTAAATAATATAAAACATTATAATAAACTGATTCAAGCAAGCAGGGATTCAATATAGACATTGTGGAGAGATACTGTTCCCAAAACAGGACAGGGAATAAAACTTCCACCACTCGCGTAAGGGAAATAAAGAAGTCTGGTAGGTACCCTGGAAAGGTAGCTTCTCTCGCGTACATCTTGCAGGAAACGCCGAGGTCGTTAGAGAAGGCCTGGTTGTATTTCGCCTTAATGTTGGACTATTCATAAATCTGGAGTCATAAGAAGAGGGTATTTGACTTGAGAAGGGGTGATATGTCATATTAGGTAAGTTTTACTCGTCATAATTTGTGCATTTTATCGTTTTTTTTTTTTTTTGTAAATGAGATTAGCCTGTGTTTTCCTAGCTTGCCAGTTATACGTCATCTAATTCTGTGCATAATTCGCTATTGCTGTTTAGTTTTTCGACAACTGTTTACTTAACCAGCAGCTGGTATCGGCTATATTTGACTTTAAACATTTTCTTAGTTATTTCACCTATGCAGCCAGGAAAATTTCAGGTTAGGTCCTCGTGTAATGCATTACAATTCTGATCATGTAAACAATGTGTTTTTTTAAACGTTTTTTATTGTAATTATAATGTGCATTATTGTTGTTGACGTGTAATGGTCTGAAAGGGCACAACATGAACCGAAATACACGTAAATAATTGATTTCAGGGTTTTTAAATAAAGATACCCATCTTCACAGCCATTACTGCCAATTTCCATGGCCGTCAATGCAGTTGGACGGGTTATGTGCTTATTTATTCTTTTATTAAAGCTTCAGATACGTACTTGTTCAAAAAAAAGGTCGTGAGGAATCAATTGGGTATGAGATCAGGTTGGCAAACTAGGTACCTGACATTGGACAAACACCCAGGTGGCCAGCTAGTCGGTTAGCAGTGTGCCTCCTTTTGATTAAAAACTATCCAGTTAGTGTTTTCCATTTGAAAGCCATATTGTCTCGATTTCTTAAATGTTCAATAAACGGGTAGTTGATCAGTAATTGGTCTGATTAATTACTAACTTTCTGGAAGTCGTTCCTCTCTCTGATCTATTTGATATTTGCTTGCTATGTATCTCTAAAAAGACTTAATATAAATACAGACCTTTATGGCTGGATGGCTTCTTAAACTGCGCTGTTGGTGTTCTGTTTCGTGTTTATACATTGTGTTCACTGTTTTAAAGCTAAACACTCTTAATGTGTTAACGTTTTTAACACTTTTACTTTCTTGGGCAGTAAGTTGTTTTATGTTTAAGTTGTTCCTTTATTCACTGAACTGCTAGTTGGCCACTTGAACTTTCTCTTTCAGCTTACTAGCTAACTCAAAACGGTGACTTGCTTTTCTCATTCTTCCCCCCCCTCCCTACCCACCCCGATCCCCCAACCTCTGAAGCGGTGAAGAGAAATGGGTGGTATTTGCTAGGGGAGCTCGCGTTTCCTTTTTTAGCCTCCATTTTTATTTAAACAACAAGTGAGACGAAACTAGAGCGCTAGCGAATGAGCGAGCGATTAGGCAAGAAAGGTCGGTGTGGTGTCGCTGCTAAGAACAGTCATCGTGCAACCATATTTTAAGAAAATATCCTGCTAGTGTTAGCTACAGATATACACCAGGAACCGGAATTAATAAAATTATTTTAGCAACAATTGTAGTTTTATAGTTACTATGTACTTCCTATGTAATAGGCCTTGTTCCCCAACCAGCACACTTCAGTCGTAAATCTTTACACAAGGTCAAGTTTTGCATAAACTGCTCGAATCAATGTTGTCATATATAAATATTAATACTTTTTTGGGGGAAAAAATATCTATGTATACTCACTAAACGCGAATCCCGGGGTTGTACCGAGTAACCAGAAAATGTATTCTCACAAAGTAACTAAATCAGTAACTTAATAGGTGTTAATCGATACATTAATCACCAGTTTTTATATATTAATCTAGATTCATAAATTGTATCAACCAGGGCAGTGATTTTACATTTTGATTACCATTGTCGTTGACTAATTTATAAGTTTAGATAAAATCGTAAAATTCTATTCTGCCCGTTTTTGTGTTTGTATAAAACAATAGGTGTCCGCAAAACTGCCTGCCTAATTAATCTACTCGACGCTGCACGGTTCGCTGAGGCTACGTGCCCTGCCTGTGCCTGAAAGGGAGGGGGACATTGCTTTCTGCTCTAGTGAGTCATAGAACGTAGTCGGCCTGCGTCTGTGGCGCTAGTTTAGTCTGCAAGCCTACTAGTCTACTAACCGGATGTGCACGACGGTTCTCGCAATCGCTCTGAAACGTCGTAGTTGAAATTACGATGCCGTTGAATTAAGGAAAGGGAAAATAAATTGCATACGATGAGCGTTATTTGAACGAGACGAGTAAAGAGTGCTTAATCGGCGATAATGTTCAATCGACGTGTGTCAGTAGATTTATTGAAAGGGGAATTCACCAAGTATGTGAAGATCTGTATTTGGAGAGACTTATCGGTATTTCGAGATATAGACCTTTATATGGTCAACTACCAGTCCGATTTAAATCAGCTGTTCCTCCTAACTTCCTCCAAAAGTCATAGCGCCACATAGACTCCGGTATTTCAGATTCAGAATGGACACGGCTCTATAGACTGTTGTAGGTACCCCAGCAGTAGTTTCTATTACCAGGTTTGCCTGGGAATGGGAGACAGGTTGTCCTATTGAAACGCTTTGTTGGTGGACTCAGTTGTGTGAAGCCTCTTGCCTATGTTGCTGTGGTTTCTGCAGAGCTGTTTTTGATTGGCTGGTTCAGACATTCTCGGAATATATATTCATGTCTTTTAATAGCTGCTGTAGCTGCTCTGGTATACGTATTGGAAATATGCCCTGAGCTCTCTCCCTGACCCCAGGCCTCGTTATCCAGAAAAAAAATCCATGTGCGTCGACAGACAGGTTTGCGTATTGACCAAGATTTTCAGGACAATTTTGCTTGATACAGCCTAACTGGTTTTTACTTTTTAATGGAAGGCCTTAAATTTATTGTTTTTTTCAGTTGTCCAAGTTTTACAGCTTGGCTTCTCTCAATTCTGACTTCCTATATTGGTGGCTAAGATTTCTCAACAGTATGCTTTCAGATAATAAGCTAGGAAGATCATCCTGGAAAAAGATTTGGTATTGGAAGGGCTTTGTAATGCATACCATGCAGTTTAAATTACACACAGCAGTAACAGTTTTTTTTAAATACTCATATGTCTGACATATACTTTGTGCTGATATTGCTCCACAGAATATTTCCCCATTTCTCCTAATGGACTATTTTATCTGGTTTATGCCTTTTAGTTTTTTCCTGAGTTGTGCAAGGTGTTATTCAAGCATACATTAAAAACCCCGTCATGCTTTCAGATTTGGCAACCGTCAGCGTAGGAGTGGCTAAACATCAAAGATTGAGTTACATTTTCTGTAATGGAGAACCAAATTCATATATGTGGCTCATGGTTTTAAAGTTGCTGTTATTGTATAGATTTTCCCTGTTCCTGGTCTAGATGTAGTCTTTAACTTTCCTTAAGTGTGCGTGCGTGCGTGCGTGCGTGCGTGCGT
>JAOVYW010000087.1:384141-396963 GCA_025775045.1 Hiodon tergisus | reverse complement strand
TTCCTCTCAGCGTCATCATCCTTACGCCTCCGGTTCGTCCATCCCGAATGGCCAGGGAGAAGGAAAAGCGCCGGCGCTGATTAACTCAGGCTGACATGCATCCATCCATCACTGGTGTCCCTAAGTGAATAGCAGGCCTTGAGATATGAATTCTGTGAGCATGTCCTGGTCCTGTGTGGTAGACGCCTGCAAAGTTTAAATTGTATATATGTATTTCCAGAAATGGTCTTTGAGCACAAAGATCTGCATGTCTGTGTTACCTGGGGTCCTGCTGGAGGATTTAACAGGCAGCTTACAACGCTAACCTGCATAAATGAGTGCATTCGTGGGCACCGGAAGTGCCTTGTTTACACTCGCTCGAGCCCATCACTCAAGGCCAGAGGTTCGGTTGAGTCAGGGTCATGGTGGTCAAGTACGCTGCAAGCCCTCCTGAGCTAGTCCCCAAAAACCTGCAACTCGGGCACTTTTATGCCCTGAATTAGTGTTCCTCACAAACAAAGGGGCAGCTTTGGGTTTAATGGCACCTCTGTGGTGGTCCCCTGTTCCCTCGACAGATGTCCCCTTTTTCGCTGTCCCTTCTTCACTAGATAGATTTTACCTTTTCTCTTCCCTTTAGTGTTTAGACAAATCTTCCCTTAATCAGTAAATGATTGGTGGGACAGTGGAAAGGCCTGTATTCTCGTCCCTCCATAAGATTAAGTGGGTTCGTGGTTTCCCTATCTACTGACGCAGGGAATGGCTCATGGACCTGCGGGTGGCGTGCTGGTTGTAGACGTACACAGTGCCTAGGAAGCCGAAAACATCCTCTGACTTGATCGCCAGAGTTACCCTTGTTGCGATTAAAGTTGGACTGGTTGTACCTCTTCTGGCCCTCTCTCCCGAATGACGGGGAGCAGCCATGTGGTGAAATATTGACCAGGCTTAAGGACACCTAATCAGATCTCCCTTGACTGTTTGTTCCTTTCCTAATTTCCTGTGTTATACAGCAGTGTAATAAAATAGGGACCATAAAATTAGCTGTAATAAACATGCGGTTGTATGGTTTTTTAAGAATTGTTAGATATGCTAGTTATCCTGGACTAGGGCAAATGATTTAGATATTTTTTAACTGGCAGTAGTGGCTTATATCAGAAATTGTATGGTTTAAGTCCCAGAAGGGGGCTTTGTGATTGACTCTTTAAGGAAAGTTCCTGCTTAAGAGTCAGCAAATTCCCAACTAATCTGAGCAAAGTTTTGGAAGTCACCCATGATGTCTGCCAAGCGCAATAATAATGTAGTGTCATTTCATCCCATAAAGCTGATAGCAGTGACACGGTCCTCTTTATGTCTTTAAATTAATCCACCCGGAGTATGGCTGAAGCTGAAGGACGTTGTCTCTTTTTAGGCGTTATGATTTAGTGCTGGCGAGAATTGTGGTGGACCGCTGTGGTTTCCACGGCCTGGCTCTATGCATTATTTATGGTGGTATCAGGCTTCCAGCCCCTACACACACACACACACCAGAGAGTTTTCCATCACACCTCTGTAATGAGGTCAGACGTAGCAGCTGTGTGGCGTCCGAAGCGCTCCGGAGGGAAGGGTAGCTGTCAGTAAGTACCAGGCGGATGTGTGCGCGAAGCACCGTGTCATATCCGCTGGAGAACGGATTACCTCGCCTTACCTCATATATTCATTTATTTTGAACCTTTCTCGCAGTTCTTTGCAGCGGGTTCCTGTGCGGGGAAATTGTGGTATGTTGCGGACGGGTCTCCCCGCGTCGGCTCGCAGCGAGCACGTGCTAGTATGTTGTATGTTGGCGTGGGTGGGACACTGCCAAATAAGTTGTATCACCGCTACCTCCCCACCCCCCAGGCTAGCTCCAGTGTACTGCCTGGCGGCCCAGGAGCAACATCGGCAGGAGGAGCAGCAGCAGCAGCAGGAGGAGCAGGAGCCGGGGTTCCGGCCCCCACCCAGGGAGACCTCGACCTCTTCATTGAGGGCGGTAGCAGCAAGGTGGAGGATGCTGCAAAGAAGCCCCTCTCCAAGGACTCCATCCTGTCCCTGTACAGCACCAGTAGCATGGCCCAACCGTCCGCCCCAGGTACACCCTTTCTCTGTGGCCCGAATCCCCTGATGGGTTTTGGCACTGTTAGACTCTAAAAATCTTTGGCAGGAGAGTTGTTGTTTTTTGTATTATTCTGTGTGAAAATTGACTTCACAATAAGAGGTTTCGTTAGAAGAGGTCTTTTTGAGCTTGTCATCAATTTAAGCACTGAGTATCCCAGCACACCCATTCTGCTGAAACTGGGTTGGATTCTCCCATGCATTATCGCCTTTGTCACCCCTTACAGAATATACTTTAAGGTGAAAGCATTGCCTTTTATTGAAGCATCTGTTTATTTACCTGCGTTTCTTGTTTGTTTTTTTTCCCCTCTCCTAGCTCCCATGTTTATGGGGGCTTCTCAAATGCAGTTCTCCACCCAGCCCCCATCCGGCTTTCAGGGCTTCCCAGGCATGGGGACGGCCATTCCCCCCACCACCATGATGGGCGCCGTGATCGGCCAGGGCGGGGCCATGATGGGCCAGGGCGGTGGCATGATGGTGGGCGTGACGATGCCCAATGGCTTTGTGGGGAATGTTCCAGCCGGGGTGATGGGCCTGGCCCCGGGGCTGATGGGAGCACAGGGCGGCGCCGTGCCGGCTGGAGTGCTCCCCGCCCAGAACTTGTACGCCATGCAGCCGGGTCAGCAGGGACAGTGGAACATGAGCCAGGTTTGTCCCCTCCTTCGTCCGCCCGCCCGCCCGCCCGCTACCGCAGAGGGTGTGCTGGAGATCGGCAACCCGCCATCAACATGCGGCCTTGTTTAATCACCGATTCTCCGTGGCTGGCCATCGCATGCTGTGATTGGAGAGTTGGTCCCAAGCCTCTGAGCGTTTAAATGCATTTCACTATTCAGACAGTGCCATTTCAGACCTGCTATCGTGAGTTAAAACCGCCTTCACGCCGTTCCAGCAAATGAGCTGAATGCCTGGAGCTTAACATTTGTCAGTCGCCAGGCCCTCAAAGCAAGTTCCTCAATTAATGTTTTCTTCTTCTGCTCCGGTGCTGGCAGAAGCCCTTAGGAAGGCAACATTAGCATCAGCGTTGGTTTATAATGAACTCATTATGAAGATTAAATATCTGGTTTCTTATGCTAATGTATATTGGTTTGCATTTTAGCATGAGGGCAGGTAGGTAGTTATATAAAACGGATTTTATTTCCGCTGGGATGCCCAGGCACCTGTCCGGGACACAGAAACTCGCCATAGTACTAGCAAGCCTCATAGTTCTATTCGTATTGAATGAATCTCTCGCAGACGCGGTGGGTCGTCTTTGGCGACTGCAGGGAAGACCTGCTTTTCCCGCTGCATCCTCTGTGTGTGCGAGTTTGTGGCAAGTGTCAGTCCTGATGTGAATCTTGTGCGTTTCTGTCAAAGTAAAGCGCAGTGAAACGGAGGCCCAACCTTGACTGTGTGTTTCTCCCTCCTCAGATGAGCCAGCAGATGTCCGGCGTGAGCCTGAACGCCGCAGGAGGAGCCGTGGGCTTCGGACAGCCGGGCACGGGCGTGGGCGCTTGGACGGCCGCCCCCTCCGGCCAAACCCTCAGCACGCAGCTGTGGAAGTGAGGGCCGGGGGCGTCTGCCATATGCGGGGTGCAGGCCTCCACCCTCTGCCAGGCCGCACCGATGCCCGGGGGCGCTCGCATTTTGACCACCCGTTTTCTTTTTTTCATTTCCAACTGTCAATAGCCGGGAGACCTGGTGCCGCGTCGATGCATTGATTGGCCAGATTGCCTAGTCATGCAGCAGTCTAGATGCGCACCTTTCTCTGTCCTTTTTGTTTTGTTTTATTTTTTCTTCATTAACTTTAAAAGGAAAAACAAATTACTTTATTTTTTTTATTATTTTTTTTTTTTTAAAGCATATCGACATGGATGCTGGACCAATGACACAGGTGTCTAATATATCATAACCAAATCAATAGTCAATTATAGTATTTAAATAAAAGAGATGTGGCTATCATGTCCGAGTACCTCTCCCGTGTGTGTAACTTCCCCTAACCCGGAAGGTTTTGCAGGTGATGTTGATTGTAATGGAGACACCTCCGTTGCCTCCTCCTCCATATGCCATTTCACCAGTTGAAACGAATGGTTGCCCTTGCTGTGATATTTATTGTGCACATTGTAGGAGGAGTACAGACAGTTTGAGGAAACTAAACCTGGACGACTAAAGATTGTGCAGTGGCCGAAATGCCACCGTGGGAGACGCCGGGCCTGTAATGAATAGGAAAACTGGGGAAGAACCGCGGAAGAAAAACCCGGAAGCGAGCGTTTAATTCATCGCCGCGGTAGAGTTACTATTAAAACTGACACAGGGTCTCTCTGCCTGGCAATAATAGAAAGAATTCAGACCTCGTCCTCCCATGTTTATTTCTGTAACGTGTTTACTTTTTTCTAGTGCCTAGTACAGATAATACGATATTTCCGTGCATTAAACAGTGAACAGCCATAACATATTATGTGATGCTTTTGTTCAACGACTCATTTGTAAATATGATTTTTTTTTTTTTTTTTTTTTGGGTTATCTTGCTTTCTTTATTTTAAAAGAGTGTCGTTTGCAATAAAGAAGATTTTACCGCCCACGTTTATCCTTCTTTGCGATGCGGCTCCTGTGGTAAAGTGTGGGTAAACCACGAACCGCTGATACCGGTCATCATCTTTCTTCTGGGTGCATGGCACAAGCTGGTACAGGGTTCCAGGCAGGTTTGCTCCAGTTTTTATGGAAGATGCAAGTGGAAAAACCTCTGTCCAAGGATGTCCGATTATTAAGGGGGGGGTAGTGTAGGGGAGGCAGGCGTTGAAGGTTCAATCGGCATCTGCAATAATTGAGACCAATCTAGTTCACAAAAAAATTTACGAAAAAAGAAGCTGCATCCTGGACCCATCACACTTCGATCAGGACCGTGTCCTCTTGTCCCCCGGGCTCGTTCCCCAGGTTCACCTTTTCCGTGCGAGTGTGCCACACCAGGACCTGAGGAGAGAGGGAGGGGAGGCTGAGTGTTCTGAGGACCGCTCCCTCAGCAGCACTGAAATAAAGAGCCCTCGATATGGTGCAGATGATGATGTCTAAGGCTGCGGCGACTCAGTGACTCTGTAATTAGCCTCCCAAGCTAGCAGACCATCAACATGATACTATTTATTTATTATTTTTTTGCACAGCCAAGATAGGATTAAAGATACTGGACTCGGCTGAGAATCCTCGAAACTGAAAAACAGAATAGATTACACTTAGACTACTTTTTTTATATTTTTGATTCCCTCCTCGGGTTTGGAAAATCCCGTTTCCCATTTTAAATTTAAGCCGCGATCAACCAGCCTTGGAAACCGACGTTTGGCTTAGACCTTCCGCAATGGTTTATCGGCCTGCTGTGAAATGGCATTTTCCAGCAAATGCCATGATGTCGCTGGTGATGTCATTGGTGAAGCTTGCCAGCTTCATTTGGAATTCTATCAGACAGTTCTGAACTCCAAGTTGCTTACACTTGGAAAGCACGAGTTATGCGTGTGGAATGTTTTTCGTATGTAATGAGGCAATAACCTGCCATGGGGCAAATTGGCTTTTCAAGATGCTCGCCCAAGCACTTGCGGGTTGTAACTCGTCTAAACACCCCTTACTTGAACTTTCTTTTATTTTCAGCTGCAGTGTATGAGATTTATGATGCTTTCCCATAGTTTACAGATTAATTATTTAGTAAAGGGCTGGTATTGATTGATTCTCATTGTTTTGTTCTGACTTGGTATGGCTTTTACCCCTGTGCCTCTGCTTGAAAGCCTCATATGATTTTGAAATTGCAGAAAGAACAGCTTCCATATTGTTGTTGTTTTTTCCTCGGGAACAAAGCGAATGCGGTTAGCCTGGTTCCTATGGCTGCACCAATCAGAGCGGGGGCCCCATGGAACACCAGAAATAGGAATTACAGACAGCAGGCCAGAGACAAGAGTGTGTTTTATTGAACTTAATACGCAGAAGCTGGCTTGTGGTGTGGCTGTGAGTTTTAGTGAACTCTGCTGATAAGGACAATGATGGAGACCACCATTGAAATTGCCTTTCAACACTTTTAAAGCATTACATTAAGTGTGTCAGTGGATGGCCTGACATGGCCTGGGAGTTGTGCTTCAGAATAGAGGGGCTGGGCTCTTGTCACCAAGATTTACTGTAGAAGGATTAATTTGACAGATTTGACTCTCCCTGCCGCAGTTATATTTAAACGAGGCCTAAGGAGTTGTTTGCCCCTCTAAGTATTCTGTATGGTAGATATATTCACAAAAACATCAAATGCTGGATGTAGGCACTGCTCAATTCCAGCCGATTATTGCTATGACTTTAGGATAGAAAAGGCTCAAGTAATGTAACACAGTCCTGATGAGATTTTAATACGATGATCCCAGTTATAGAAACATCCAAACAAACACTGGGAAAAAAAAAAAATAGGGAAATGGAGACTCCATGACTGACCCGGGTGCAGTTGTTGGCCCTGGGCTCCAGGTCCTCGACTTTGGTGATCTGCTTGAGGAAGTCCGACTCTTGCATCCCGGGTTTGGACCCTAGCCTCTTGAACAGCGCTTTGGAGTTTCCCAGCACCACCTGGAGGTTAACGGCGAAGCCTGGGAAACACACGGTCAGAATGAGTAGCCAATCACCTTGATGCCTGCCCTGAAATCTAAATCTGTCGTAGATTGCCGTGCCTTCAGTGTTCCAGTCGTTGACCCAGTTGACCTGAGGCTAAGTCCATTAAACTACTGCATGCAAGGTGTGATGTTGCAGTCTAATTTGACAAATAACCCGTGCATCATATAGAAAGTGTTCAACCAGCCAGCAACTTGTAACCAAATTTGTTTTGCCTTTCTCTTTGAATTTCTATGGCGTTTGTAATTGAATACATTGATCAAGCTTTACTCTCAAATCTGAACTAGCTCATAAATAAAAATGACAGCACCCATTTCAAAATTCTTGTGGCAATTACCAATTGTATCAGTTACCTAATTGACAGGGGTAATGTATAAGAAGATGCTAGATTCAGGGTTCTTTTACCAGAGCTGAATTAACAGCTGGGGCCAGCCGGTACTGAAATATTCGAATGTCTACTTGTTAAAATGTGGCACTCCATTTAGGCGCATATTGTAGGTCTTACGCATTGCAGCTGCATTCCACACAACAAACACCCTCCGTTGCCTGACAAAGTAGAGACGGTACCAAATCTCTTACTCCAGGAGTCAGCGTGACCTTAAATGTTTCTTTGGGCTGAATATATTCTATTTTAGTATTGATTTCTTAATGCACACTCCAGGGAAGGATACAATATAAGAACCCGCTTCAATCCTTGAGGAGCATGCAACAAGGCCTAGATAAAGTGACAAGCGAAAGGAGACCCCGAGTGGGTGACTGCGGGTGGTCCGTTCTGCGTCCGGTATTCCCCAAGCCTGCAGAGCCACCTGCCATAATCCGCTGCATCACAGCTAGATGACCCTGGAAGAGCTGGTTTACTGTGGCAGTTCACAAGTGGCCAGACACCTTTTCCTTTTGCAATGTCGTTAAGTAGACCGTCTTAAGGAGTCTTAATGAGATGCTGCTTTGTGAAGTTGTCACTGAGTGCTGCTTTCTTGTGGACCGTGACAATGCAGTACAAACGGCATTGCCTTGTAACATTAGAAACACACGCCGCATGGCATCCCCATGCCATAACCCTGAAATGGCGAGTGTCAAAGAGTGTTAAATGCCTGACGTTTTCATTACGACATACGAAAATTAACATTTCTTTGATTGTCTTGAGCTGTAAGCGCTTTCTTGTTTTATATAGCGTCTAATTCAGCCTTTCAAGATTCAATGTTATCTGTCAAAATGTATGTCTGGTAGACATTTTGGGGAGATTTTTCCATGCAGTGTTTAAATGTTGCCTGTCTTCAATTTCCAAAATATTGCAGCCCAGCATCTGGACATATTTTACCTGCCATATCGATGGGGAAAGGCCGGTCTGCCCCCCAGCCTGTATACCAGCCCACCACTCTGCCTTTCTCCACCAGAGGGCGCTCGTATCGACGCCCTCCCACCAGGCCCACAGGCCACACAGACACCCCTCGAGTGGATCGCATCTGCCAAAAAGAATCATGATGTAGAAATATGAGTCAGAAGGTACACCCAGGATATGTTGATTCAAGCCACTATCCACAACTTTTAAAACAACCCCGATGACCCTCCTTCCGACACAGCATCCCACTCCCTTAGAGAGTAATTTGCTACTGCTTTTCCTACTTAAGACACTTGGTGTGGAAGTGTAAATAGAAAAAAATGGAAATGTTCAGCTTTGCAACCATGGGCATGGAAACAAAGGCAAACGGAATTCTAAAAGAATACTCTTAACTGCCAAAACTTCAGAAGGATGTGTTCCGCTACACTTTATAGATCAACGCTTACTGTCATGTTGTTAAAGGAAGCTTTTTTCTGTTAGCGAGGGGGGGCTGGGGGGGACATTGAAAAAAATAGTTCAAACAATAGCCTTTCATCTTCGAGATGATGTAATGGATTTGGCAAAATAGAGCTTTTCTTCTGCTGTTCTGCATCCAAAACGCAGCTGAAGAATAAAGCCGTTATTGTCACGCACGCCCATTCCAGCCGAGTGCATTGTAATAGCCCCCGGCCAGGCAGCACGATGGAAGGAGATGCGCTGCATGTACATCAACGGCTTTTATGTTGTAGCCGAGCGGCGTTCTGGTATAAAAACAAATGTGGGTACTCGCGCCTTCATTTCGGGTTGACAGCTGTCCAATTCTCCGCAATATTTGAATTTAGTATTATGGACTGGATGAACCACAATTTTACTTTTGTTAAAAAAGAGGATTAAATCCTCTCAAACTTCACATTAAAACACAGAATGTCAACTTCTCATCCGAAAATTACTTTCTCCAAACATGAGTCAGGAAGACACAAAGGAGTTTCCTTTTTAACCTCACAGGAACGGTTGCAGAGTTATGGTCAAACACAGCAATGTTTTGCCAGTGCTTCTCACTGGCTTTGCGGAGCCCCATTTTAACTAACCGAACCCAATCCTATCTTTTTCTATTATAGCGACTCGAGTGGTCCTTCTGAAAATGTGTGTGGTGTAAATAACTGCAGATTGTGTCTTTTGCAAGAAATGCCTCGATTCCTACACTGCTCAGGATTAGTCAAGAGAAGACGAGAAGAAACTAGAACCGTAAAAGTAACTTTGTACAAGTAGTAAATCAAAATTGTACCACGTTCACTATAATCTAATTCGTAGTAATGTGCGAAAAAAAATACTGCTTTATAAGTACAATTTCAAAAATTCGGAACAGTAAAATTGAAATAAAACAAATGGATCCATTTTTGTATCTAACTGTTAACTCTTAATACAACAGGAGCTATGTTAGAAACCTGATGTGCATAATAACATAATAGAACAAGACACAAGCCGAGATACAATTTTTTTGTTAGTCTACTTTTAAAATATTATGTTTAATATATGAAATATCGTGCCATGTAAGTGTAGGTAAAAAATAGTGTATGTACCTAGGGTATTTTCTAAATTATATTTAGACGTATATTACTTTTAAATGAAGGACATTGGTTCTGATTTCTTTTTAACAAGAGAACAAGTAAAATAGCAAGCAATGCAACAAAATAATATTAATTTTAAAAATGATCGTACCTCATCAAAAAGCTCTAGGCTGTAAGTGTTATCGTCATCCGCAAAAAAGACCACCCCGGAGTCGTTGCGCGAGCGATGCAGCCGCAACCAGCCCAATGCTGCGTTTCTTTGCTCAGTGGCGCGGGGCATTCCTGGCCGCTTATACCTATGTAGCGTGGGTACGTTGAGGTGAGTGTGTGGCAATCCAGTGTGGGCTAAAAAGCGAGATACTAGATCTGTGCGTGCGTAAGCGTCTTCCACTACAATCCAGTGGAATCGGGGAACCTGGCGGAAAGTGTTTGACAAACGTGTGAGCTCCGCTTTTTGGACTGCTCGACGGTAAGTTGGAGTTACAGCGTATATCGTTGGCAGCATCGTGCGCCGTCCCTTGCTGAACTGGTCGCGATAAAAGTGGCCAGTGCGTTTGACAGTTCTCTTGGTTTCAATGTCGATCATAATAATAACGATCAAAATCCATGGTAAGAGAATGAAGAAGTAGCTATAAAATAGAGATTTCATGATTCAGATGTCCTCGAGGATTTTTCTTATTGATACAATTTATCGATTTAATGCCGCCTGAATTGGCATTTTGGATATGTTTGGACCTCCACCAAAAGTGAAATCCGCCAAGTGCCAAACATATTTTCCCGAAATTAAGCCATCCACATCCAGTTAAAATCACAGTACTTGTACAGTTATGGGCTTCTCAGTAATTCGTGCTGATTTATCTCATCTATCATCGTTATTCCTCGCCTCTGCCTTTACAGTTCTCAGATGTCGACTTGCTTCCGAAGCGCTTGCTTCATATTTTGCAGAATGCGCACATCGAGCGTCACTCACTCAGCGATGTTAATTTGCAGCTAGTGACCCCGCAGAGCATGCGAAAGGTGTCCAGATCTCACCGCAAGGAAGAAAGAAATCCGAAATAAATAAATATATATCTTTATATGTAGACAGCTTTAAGATATATATATATCTTAAAGCTGCCTGTATGATAAGCACACATTACCCGAAAATGCGCTTTTCAGTATACCCATGGGTTGCTATAATTCAGAAAACGCTGAGAATATGCTAAAATATATTAAGTAGGCTGCCAGAACGATATATATGGCATTCATTTCTTTTTACACACTTACACAGCTGGATTTGAACAGATACATTTCTCTTACCAACACTGCAAGGACAGATTGGTCAGAGTAAAATCCGCAGAAAAGCTGGTTACTAAAAGAGTGCACTACTTAAAATCGCACATTTTAGACCAAAATATAATTTATGTTTTTAATTATTATGTTATTAGTTTTTTTTTTTTTTGTACCTTATTTCTGCTATTCATAAAAGAAAACGCCCTCCCACCCCGAGGAAAACGCCCAGAACGGAGCTGGGAACAGCCAAGTTGAGGGGCCACATCACAATTGAAACATCTCATCACACACCTGAGTGTGGTTCCTCTAATGATAACCACCCTGGGGTGCCAACAATTAAGACTATTATAAAGAGTTCCAGCACTGCCGGCTAGAGGAGGTCAGTTAGATTGAGACGGCTGCGGCTGTGTATTTGTTGAGGGGTTTTTGTTGGTTTGGAATTTGAAACGACTCAAGTTGATTATTTAGATTGTTGGGAGTGTGAAAAGCTGTTTTATTTTGGATATCCCCATTGTGGGTGGTTTATTTAATTTATGTTTATTTTCTTTTCTTTGTTGTAGCTGTCTCTGACATAGTTAAGTTTGTCATTAAAAATGCAGAGTAAAAGGCGTCACTGAAACCCCCGTCTCCTTGTCCTTTCCACCCCTGGAACGGGCACGCCAAGGCGTGCCACATAGGCCGACACTTATGTAAAATGTGATTAGAGGTTTGCCAGCATTTTGATTTGGTCCTAGGCCCAGCCTGGGTTCTGTTATTTAACATCTAAGCAATATATGTTCTGGGGCACACTGTGTAAAGGATTAGATGGGGCAAATTTTAACATCACTAGATAACTACAGTTTACGCAATATAATCAAGAAGCAATGCATTTTTGTGTATTAAGCATTGTGATAAGCATTTCCCTGAATGTTATTTTTCCTTATTGGTTCATTAATGGTTTTATTTAAATGAACGCATATGTAAATTAAACTAGTGGAAAGTCATTGTCAGTCTTTTGGGAATCTGAACATTAAATACCAGATAGCAGATCATATGGCAATAATAATATAACAGCCATTCTGCGAAAGACCCTGTGCAAATATGAGACAGCAGGCTACTTTATTCTTGAAATACAGATGACATTTTTTGAATCTTGAAAAAGGCAGCCACGCCACAATACCCAGTGGAAGATGTATTTATAGGCAACGACAGCTATGTAATTTAATTTTTACGATTCATTAGCCTTCCGTGAAGCATAATTTCATGTGCACGTTCATCACATTAACTATATTATTTTAAATGCTTCCCCATTTGAAATTCCAAAGTGCCCTTTAATTTCTGAAATGCAAGCAAACCAGAGAAAAGAGAAATTGATTTACATAAATGAAAACTGTATGCAAGCCATGAACATATAAGCAAACAATAATGTATAATTTGGTGAACCGCACCATAATATGTTTACATGCTTAATGGATGGGTGTTATTCAACGACAATACAGCATGTTTTAAATGTAATTAATTAAATAGATAGTGTCAATTAAGTGTTTATGCCCGCCATATCATGTGTGAATGTTAAGCTTAAAAGTGATCGATTAATTTAAAACGACATGATACAATTCAATGTATCGATACAGTATCTTCATGGAAATTTGCAGTGAATTATGTGGAATAAATTGCACCAATGTTCCTCACTGTATGCACTTGATTTAAGGTGGGTTGGTAGGTACTTCATTCATCCCCATGGGGAAATTGCGGAAACACCCCTGATATACTGAATGTAACATTATATTATACTATTATACTATATGTAATAATTATACTGTACTGTACAATCAAAACTAACAGCAAATTTCATATCAAATAATGATGTCACCGGTTTTTATTTATTTATTTATTTTTAAGTATTATGGCAAGAGGGGTCGTATGGCCTCATGGGAGAGACTTGGACTGCAGGTTGTGCAACATTTTTGGGAGGGAGAC
>JAOVYW010000087.1:348721-365092 GCA_025775045.1 Hiodon tergisus | reverse complement strand
AAATGGAGATTCGCGTCAATCGACACAGACCAAATTTTTCTCTAGAGAGTGAGGATTGTAGAATTCCCTCTTGGGCGTCCGTGAACAAAGGGTGCGCCTGTTATACAATGCAAGGGCGTAGGAAACGTGTGGATTTTGGAGTTCGCTACACCACTTCCTGTCTGATACAACCCCCTGATAGGAATGTCCACCAGTCACAGTGGCTGACAAGCAGGCACGTGGAGGGGGACGAGAGGGGAAACTGGTTGTGGCTCCGTAAGACCAGAACAGGAAGCTGTGACGTGAAAAGCCAATAATAGGATCATTTTCAGTTTCAGCACAAGATTCAGTGTTTTGTTTCCAGATACGTACAGTAGGTCTGTGCCATGAATGGGATTTCCATGGATTTGGCAAAAGCTTGAATGGTCTGCTGTTTGCGCTGAATAATCCCAGTCATTTGCATTTCAACTACTGTTGGCGGTAATTTAATGTAATCCACAAAACCACTTTTTAATTAACAGGAATAAGAACTTAGTCCGTGATTTATTCAACAGAAATGGGAAATTTGATTATCCAGAACGAAACAAAACTAAAATTAAATGGACTGAAGTCTTGAACAAGTTTCCCTCATTGCTTTGCTTATATGCCTCTCAAAGCAAACCAGGAACAATTACTACTTTTATTCTAACAAAACGTACTTTGTTAGTTTTTTTCCTTTAAAAAAAAAATTCTCGCCGGTATTACACATTGAGATGGTTCCTGGTGAAAAAATGCCCGGAGGGAAAGGTTTAACTTTCTCCTATCTTTCTCAGCGTTTGATTTCAGTGAGCATGCCCAATTGGGTTCAGGTTAAGGTTAACGTGCCCAGTGGAAAGAGATTCCCATCGTTTCCGGGGCAGGGCTGTCTGCCCATGACAAGCTTCTCTGCAAGATATTGGGCTTCAAACATGTGTAGGAGACCAGCGTGAGAACAGGAAGGAGAGACACAGTCTACAGAACTCTGCGGCAATGCTATTTTGCACCAGTCGAAAGCGCCTTCACGTTTACCGTTGTTTGAATAAAATTAAGCTTTTGTTATTCTGGAGAGCATTGGTCTGCAAGAGCATTTGTTTGCAAAACTTACAGTATTCCAGCCTGCGTCCTTCCCTGGCAGCGCGATTTTGGGGTCCCCTGCCCTGTGCAACCCGGCACAAGCGTTCAGCATGAAGTTGACGCGTAGGTCCCATACATGGCGAGTGCTAAACCCTGCGGATCGCCTTTTCGCTGAGTGGCTGAGGTTAATGTTTACCCAACAAAGCGGAGGGCCTGCGGGTGACCTTGCGAGCACATGCACAGATCACTGCCTTTCCAACACTGAGTAACTATGAGGGAAGGACATCGTGGAATATTGACTTTACAGTGCAATAATGTCTCACACCTTCTGTCTCATTGAATTGGACAGGCCTTGAGAGAGTTTGTATCAATCAGAGTCAGACGAACATGCCCAATTGAAATAGCTTTTCCACTGCTTCCAGACTGTACGATATCTAAGAGGGAGAGACGGTGACATTCCAGTCCCTACATAGCTCATTCTCTCTGTTCTACCACACATTCTGCTGTTTATAAGTAAAACACACACACACACACACACACACACATTGCCGCAAATCACACATGCAGGTGCACCCTGTACATACAAATCCACCAGTGTGTTATTATTGAAGACTGCCCTGTAGTCCTGACTCTATGAAGGATACATTGATTGTGGGAATTAGCAGACAAGGGGCTAGTATCTGTTAATGAGCTAATGATGGCTGCCACAACACCACAAGGCTTTAGTCATTCTAAGTGTACTATAGAGCTTTTACATTTGTAAAACTAGGTGACTTTATAAAATGACAGAAAGTGTTAAGGGTGAATAAATGTCAACAGACTAGAGAATTGGTCTGGTTAAAGGGTCTATACTGCTGGCTTTGCTGTTGCTCCATATTTATCCTCGTAGTAGCTATAATGTTCCAAGAGTAGAAGGTCAAAAAAAGACACAAATAAATGTTTCTTAAGATACAAATAACAGGTATACGTAAATATTCACACACACACACATACACACAGGTTTTAGTTAGTTGAATTCTTGTAATTTCCACAGTTAAAAGAAGCATTCTGGGATAAGTGCACTGACTGGTATAGTGTTAGGAACCATCTGTGGATAGAGGGTGCCTGAATTATATACATTTATTTTAACTTGAGAGCACGGTTTGATTGGTGTGGTTACAAAGTCTGCTTGAATTGCATTACAAAGTTCGATCACAGGGTTACTTCTATCTCACTGTTACTTCTATCTCAGAATGCTTTTATTTAGGGACTGTAAAACTGAGTCGTGTATTCAGTAGCAATACAAAATGCCATAAGGAGAATCGCTTTAATACAGTTAAACGTGGCTAACGGGGTTATTTACAATTTTAGGCCACTAGATGGGGTAATATGCACAGTTAGTCTGATAGTGGCGCTGTGTGAGGACACCATTAGCAACACTAATCTGTTGCGTGGGTCAGGGTAAAAAAAACACCGTTCCTTCTTTTCAATGCTTGGTACAGTGGGCGTGCTAATTTTCTCATGTTGAAGGCAGAGTGTATAAAAATAAGAAAGGAGAGAGGACAAGAGATGCAGGTACAGTAAAGAGAGTTTTGTGGGTAAATTATGTTTAAAACACTCAGCAGAAAGTATACAGGTACACAAGTCGTGTCAGAAAGAAAGTAAAGTTCTCATGCTGCCCCACAGCCGTTTTTAGTCCTGGTCGTGAAGGCCCACTGTGCAGGTTTTATTTTATCGTCAAGTAATTAAGGCTCTAAATAGTCCAAAAGTTATTAGTGGCTCATTTTGAACTCATCCAGTGGCTTCACCCAATACTGAAGGTAGCGATTTAAAGAAACAATGTGGATAGACTGTGGATTGAGAAAGACTGTGCAGGAGTGTCAAGGTGTACTGAGGTGTACTTGACAAAATCCCTTCTGACGAGAGTGGCATCACCACCTGGTGCTACTCCAAGAGTCGATTCTGTGAGCTATAGGTGCTCTGGAGAGTAAAAGGACTGGATAAATTGCCTTTAAAAAAAAGGGCAAGCCTCCAGGCATATTGAACATTCAAGTGCATTGGAACTACACAGGGATTATCACTTTTGCCAGACTATCACAGAAAGATCAGTGGAAATACAATGTTCAATAAGCAATTGTTTTTTTTTCTTTTCTAATTTTCAAAAGCAGGTACAGTCACAGTACGTCGATATCCAATAGTTTAGTAAGTGGATGGGCCTCCTATGCTATACAGGTTCGAGAAGCATATGAACAAGACAAGTACTGCATGTCAGGCCGGGTGAATAAAGGCATTTATGTAAGAGATTTTACTTCTACCTTACCTCAGAATTAGGAGCAAACTGATGAGAGAAGAGCCTGTCATTGTCCTGTGTTCAACGGAGGCCTGCATTTAACATTGGCCACCGGTTTTTAAAAAAACAACAACAAAAAAGGATGTCCCAGCCGCTTCACGGTTTGTGACCTCCAGGGGAAGAGAGGGTCTTGGCAACATTGGGAGGCATGCAGAATAATACAGGGAGTAGACAGGGAAGTTTCACTCTACAGAGGGCGGTTAGGTAGAAGATGCAGGACAAAGGGGTGGGCATGCAACACCAAGGGTGGGGTAGGTGCATGGGCTTGCCAAAACGAATAATATGGTCCGAAGTGTGCTAGAGGTGAAAGACATTTACATTTAAAAAAAGGGAGACTCATCCAATGTGAACATTTATCAGATAGAGAACACTAAAGACACTTGAGTCAGCAGGAGGATAGAAAGTGATTTGTAGATTTGTAGGTGGTGTGTGGTTCTGTTCTGATATTTGCCTGATAGTTATTTAGGGTGGATCACATCATTCAAAGAATTGTATCAGTCAATGACCCTGCCACTTGACCCATTCAAGCAACTCAAAAGGACAAGGGTAATTTAATAAATGTAGAGTAAGAACGGTTCCATCAACTCACATTGTATTCTGACTAGAGAGGGAAGAGTCTAAGATGGGAGGAAGGCAAAGGGAGATGGAATTTTGATTGGAGGATGGAGGCTGATGTGACGAAGATACTGACATTTCCTGTCAATGACAGACACACACATTGCATGTTTATTATTCGGGAACAAACTGGAAGGAAAAGAATCATTTCCTGTAATCAGATCATGGGTGTCAATTCACATCAGTACCACAGCTGCCTTAGAAATTAAAACAGATGTCACAATGGGCAGTTTGTTCTTCACTACAAACCCCTCAACATCTAATGTTGAAGACTTGGCTTTCAGCGTACCATACGCTGTACTAGATAAATTGATCACCTCTGTTCACGGTTCACAGAAGGCAGTTCTGGTTGTAGTATGAATGGCGCACGTAGGTATCTTTTTGGTGGGCTTTGCAATTTTCGCTTCAATAAGCCACGTATGTCATTCAGTTCTGAGTACCTTGGCTCTCCTACCGGGATCCTTCCTGAGATGGCCACAGGATGTCTCACTGCAGATGGGAAGAGGGTGCAAGGGTAAGTCTGTTCTCTCCCATTTCTTTGATGGTACATTAAAGTCTAAATATGTCAACCAGATGTCTATTTATAGACACCATTATGTATTGCAGACCATTATGTCCAGAAACTTCCAAGCTATCCAATCCTCACCAGTAGTGTCCCGTTCATCCTCCTTGTGTATTTCCTTATGGAAAAAATGCTTAGTCTCAAGCTTAAGGCAATGATAAGCTATATATGTTATGTGCTAGTTTGCATCTTCTGGGGATCGACATTTCCCGAACAAACTGCATGTGTCCAGGCAGGACAGTGGTCTGATGTTGTTGTGTGGATACAGTGAATAAGCTGGTGTTATTTGTGGGGTTCATGGTCTTAGTACAGGAGAGCATGAAGAAACTGAGAGAAAAATGGGAACCTCTCATGTAAAGCCAGAGCATGCCTAGTACAGATAACACTCAATGTTCTGTAAATGTCCTTAAAATAAAGGGTTGATATTGATGGAGACACTTATCTTATTAACTGTATGAACCCCACACATGTCGTTTCCTTTAATAAAGAAGTGCTGAACAGTCATATGGTATGCTAGTAATATTCCAGTTCAGCGTTATACATATTGTTGTTCTCTATTGATTTGCTGTAAGGTTTCCCTCTCCTGGACAAAGACTGAAACATAATTTTACTTTAAAATGATCAAATGTGTTATAAATATACGGCACTACATTTTTTCATAACTATTTCCATTGTCATTTGACTACGACAAATGGGTATTTGTATTTGTTTTTTCTACAACAGACTCTTATTGCATTACCGACAGTTCACATATACTGAAAAAAAAAACTATTCGAGAAAGCAACGCGTTTATCATTAAACTACAGCACCATTTGTTATCCAGTTGACGTCTACAATTTACTAAATGCTTAAAAAATAATAATAATAATAGCATCTCGTTTAAATGAAATATAAGCTGTTAACCAATAGGTTCTCGAAGTGCTTGAAAAGCTTATATTTTGCTGTATTATGTTTGTATTTGTTGTTCAAAACATATCTGATATACGTTAACCCGTGAGCGAAAAATTAGGTTTGGATACTAGACAAAACCTTTAGTAACGTCTAAAACGAAACAATAAAACGGTTCACCTGTTTGAATGCTTCGTGAGCTAGTAGAGGATAACGTTCATATAGCGCTGTCCGTGGTACTGGACGTGTCAAGTCTGCTGTCCTGATAAGTAAAGTTAACGAGTGTTCTAATAGAATGCCGAGCCCTGTGGGCTACACACTAACTCTGAAGTCCTTTTACGATCTGTCTTTGCTTTTTTACTATGGTACTTACGCTAAGGCAATATTTCGATTTTTGGAGAGGTACATTTCTTCTTATTTTATTAGTTTTCTTGAATCGTTTGAAATATAAACAGTTTCTTGATTCTAACGATCTCACAAGATATCGAGCCAATGGGTTTCAAAAATATTTATTAGAAACGATCTCGTTATCGCAGGCTTTGGTAGGGGGCATTGCATTGGATGTTTTGGCTGATGTATTAGACTTCTGACAGACGAGTGTCAGGCTCAAATTCGTGGAGCGGCAAAGCCATGTTATTCTTACATAGAAAAGTACTTAAGAAAAATTGGTTCAGGAACCATGCAGCTGTAACTTCGAGTAAGCATATTTAAAGTAGTTGTCGATTGAAATACCTTCCATATTAACAAGGATATTGACAAGACTTATTCACGGAACTGTATCGGAAATAATGTGTCATTGTACAAATCCAATTTATCTCGATAACAAACGTTTAGGTTGTGAAGTCCTGGGTTAGTATATAACTATATAACACCTGCAGTTATAACACGTGTACGTTGAATCAGCAAATCCAATCAACATCATCCATTGCGGTCCAGTGCTCTTGGTCCGTTTTAGATGAATGAGAAGCAAAAAAAAAAAAAAGCATGTCGTGAACGCGCACATATTTAAACGGGTTCGTACTTTCACCGACGTCCCTGCTCTCGCGCACGAGCCCGGAGGGAGAGGAGTGTGTGCCGCTTTGGAAGGCAAGCGCGCCACCAAGAAGTGAAAACTGGGGAAGAGAACTAGAGGTTGTGCTCACGTATGGTAAGCCCCCATTCTGAAATGAGTAAGCGCGTATCCGTTCCGAGAAGGTACGCGCCTGAGGGGCTGCGGTCCCATTGACTGTTCCACCTCCCTGACAGCCACAGCATCAGCTGCGCGGAGACAGCGGTGTACAGTCTCCGCCTTGCCATCTTCTAACCCCAAACCTGAATCCGGTGGCAGAGACATCTCAGATTAGCCAACAGATCCGGGCTTCTTCAGCTTGTGTCATCTCCTGGCGTAGAGATGGGCTGCCAGTAACTGGAGGTGGAGGGGAGAGGCGGGCAGGCGGGGGGTGGGGGGGTGAGAGAGAGAAGAGAAAAAAGCCGAAAAGAGACAAAAGCACAACCGTGGGTGCCCGCAACCATGAAACGCTTGCACTATTCGCAAGAGCTACGACTCAGCCCGTGGACTATGTCGTGAAGAGTGCCTTTCATTTCTCGGGTTTTTGTCACAAAACGACTCGCCAAGGAGGGGTAAAAGATGTCCGCCTCTGTGGGGCCCCAAGGCAGCCCTCGCCCACCCACCGTGCCGACTACCATGCCCGATCTGCCGGACCTCAGCCACCTCACGGAAGAGGAAAGGAAAATTATAATGGCAGTGATGGTTCGGCAGAAGGAGGAAGAGGAAAAAGAAGAAGCCATGTTAAAGTAAGGGAAAATTATTTCCTTTCACAGAACGTTATACTCCCATTCATAACTGAGGTGTCTGTGTCCTGAAGGCAGATAAGATCCAATCCGCCATCATCTGGGCTTTTTATCCAGTATGATATACATTTTACCTGACGTTCTCTGTATAACTACACACCCGTTCAATAGCCGTAACAGTGGGCTAATCGTTAATGTATTCGCATGTACAATAGAATATATTAGCACTATGCCCACGCTTGATATTGTTCTTGATCATTCACTTTGTATATTAATAGCAAAGCACAGAGCAGTTGAGCCCTTTTTGTGTGCCCTGTTTGTACATTTGAAACTACCTGGTAGTCCCTCCTGAAAGGATTCCCTCGAATTATTTAAAATGCATCACCGAACAGGATTTAGCTTCTCCGTATGAAATAACACGTGTGCATCTCAAATTAATTTCAGACACCTATTTTTAACTTGACAATAAAAGATAAGAGGCTGACTAATTATGTCGTAGATGACAATCGAAGGGAAAGGAGTAAGGTTTTGTGTAATAAACAGGGTCAGCACAGTTACAGGTGTAACTTGGGTAGCTGGGTGGAAGGGGTGTGACAGAGGGACGAGAAAGGCAAAAAGCAACCAAGAAAACGGTTACATTGTTCAACTACCAGAACTGTTTTCAAAGCCCTATTTTACCCAAAGTCTATCACAGGGGCTAAACGACCGTGATGTCGTTTTTCAATCCTCGTTACCTAAAGCGGCACGTTATCGATGTTGTACGCACAGCACACACTGTACAGATAATGAATCACAAATGCCGGTATACAACAAATTCGTGCTTTCGTCTTAACTACAGCTATATCACGCTACTTTATACCTTTTAAATGTATTTCGTATCTGCATGACCAAATTCTCCGAAGTAGGGTGTATATTCGTTCAATAGCGAGCGGGGTGTGGTTGATAATTTTAGCTTGCTGTAGGCCACCGTTTTCTCTATGATTTTCCTTGACATGTGGAAGGAGCGGTTAAATTGTACCTCAGACTATTTCCATTTTGTAGCTTTATTGAAGCATTGTTTGTGTTAGAGCAGTTTTAACAAACCTGCATACGATTCTCCCCCATTTAGTTTTTTTCTTCTTCTAACGTCGTTCTACCGACGCCGAGGGTAAGGGAGCCGCGTCTGGTGTTTTCCCATCAGAAGGGAAATTCATACGGCTTGTCATCGTGACCAAATAAAAAATTTAATTTTAACCCACTCCACGGAGTTTCCATTATCGACAACGGAATACAATTACGTAAACCAAACCTGTGGTTACATTATACATTTTGCACAGTGGTCATGGTGAGTACTCAGATATGATGTGACAAAATACATACATTAGGATTTAATGTTGTTAATCTTATTTTTAACTGCATTTTTAATGAGATGCACCCTTTGTGGTTTAGCTTTTAACATTGTATTGAATTGACAGTAGTTTGATGAAAAACGGATCACTTCATTTACTTTAATTTATGTCAATTGCCAAAATAAATCGTAAGGGGCCTTATCTTCTGTAAATCATCGATATTAATCATATTAATCTAATCCAATCTCAATTAAAGCAAATTCAAATAAGCCAACACATTTATAGCACAATTATGTAGCCGTCATTTCTCAGCATTTCAATCTTTCTAAAGAGGATGGTTCACTTTCCATCTTATTTAGCTGTTCCCATTTTCACGACGATCATCGGGGTCATCTCCTGGAAGTTCCACATTAGGCACAGTTTAATGTTCCACAACCCAGCAACTGGAGGTCAGTTTGGAAATGTTCAGTTCAGTAAAAATGGTATCTTTAGAGGCACCCGTCAATATAATTATTAATATGAACAACAATAGTTCCCTTGTGATATTTAATTAAAAAGCTGTGTTAGACGGGCATTTTATATGATAAAGCAGTGACTATACTAATCATACTCTGTGTAAACACATTTTTATTATTCTCTCTAATCTGGATATTTATATATATATAAATAATGTGTATGTTTCCCATCTGCCCGTGTAACGACTGCATATTATTGAGTCTCATTGCAGGTAGAAATGAAACCTTGTCCATGAATCCATTTATCTCTATGAGCTACAAACTGGAAGGAAAAGAATCATTTCCTGGTATCAGATCATGGGTGTCTATTCATGTCAGTACCACAGCTGCCTTAGAAATTAAATCAGATGTGACAGTAGGCAGTTTGTTCTTTACTATACAACCCTCTCAACGTCTAATATTGAAGTTTTTTTTCTTTCAGAGTACCATAAGCTGTACTAGATTGATCACTTCTGTTCACACAGAAGGAGTTTTGGTTGTGAATGAATGAATGGGACACGTAGGTCATTGCTGGAACGGCGCTCTATTTGGTGGGCTTTGCCATTTTTGCTTCAACGAGCCAAGCATTTCATTCAGGTCTGAGTACAATGGCTCTGCTGCCGGGATCCTTCCTGAGATGTCCACAGGGTGTCTCCCTGCAGATGGGAAGAGGGTGGAAGGGAAAGTCTTTCCATTTTTTTGATGGTACATTAAAGTCTAAATATGTCAACCATATGTCTATTTATAGAAACCATTATGTATAGCAAACCATTATGTCCAGAAACTCTAGCTAGCCATCCAATCCTCACCAGTAGCGTCCTGTTCATACTGCATGTACACTGGCTTCCGAAAAACATGCTTTGTCTGACTATTCGGTCAAGCTGATGGCAATGAGAAACAATATCTGTTTAGGAGCTAGTTTGCATCCTCTGGGGTGTCTAGGGAGTATGCCCTTACTACAAGCTTCTGATTCGGTTTCCACCGCCAATGGGAACTGAGCAGCTACCAGTACCCCAAGCCGGACAAGTGTTCACGGATGCTTAAAGACTGTTTTTGAACTTTGAGGGTTTCTTCTGCAGCTTTACGGAAGACGCCCACAGTCTTAGGAGAAGGACCTCTGCGGAGCCCCCCTGATTGCGGAGCACAACGCAAAACACCCTTGTCTATAAATAAGAGCCGAAGTCTCCCATCAGCGGTGTATTAATAGAACCTGCTGTACCCTTGGCTGCTGGAAAGCACAAAACTCCGCCAGATGCTCCTGGGAGCTTGGCAACTAGACTTGATAAGCGTGTGTCTCTTTCATCTTCTCCCCTTAAGTGCACAGGCAGTATGAGAGGCCCATTCACCGGAGCAACTTCATGGCCCTGTGTCCTATGTGTGAGTTTAATGATTAGCTGGATGATAACTGTGGGAGCCAGGCACCTGTTTCTGCACAAGCGTTCCTATTCTGGCCAGGGTACAAAAAATGTGAGGTTTCCCCTCCCCCTGCATGGTACATTCAATAGTTACAGACTGTTTAGTTCATGAAGGCTGGTTTCCATATCAGTTTTTATCAGAAGTTTATCTGCTCAGTAGGCACCCTTGCTCGGTAAAGAAAACGCAACACCTCAGATTCTGTGACGCTTTCATAGCTGGATCTTTAGTGGTGCGATTCAACTAAAGTGCCTTTCCAAAGCGCGCAACATCCAGGATCCCACCTGGTGTTCAAATGCAGGTTCACACTCGAGTCCTGTGTTACATTGCTGCTTAGTAAAGGTGTGAATATATACACGAATAGCAATTGTTGTGTGATAGCACATGTGGTGGACATGTTATATGTTGGGCTAAGTATATGAGTTGAATTTGGCTGCAGGATCTCATGGTTTCCAACACGTAACGATTGTTTTCACGGTGGACTATTCTGAGAAAGGGACTGGTGATGAAGACCATGAGCACATTAAGCAGGTGGCAGCCTGGTAGATGTCCGGCAAGATTCGTTTTCTCCCGTGCTGATTATGCGGCATGGGCCCTGGGCTGGGTTGACATGGGAAAGCGCTCTCCTCTGATGTGTGTGAAACTGGCTGTATTTTTCTGAAGGAGCCAGTGGCAGCTCTTGTCCCGGTCCCACTAGGCAGAACATGGTTTTTCTCTAAGCTCTGCGTGAAGGGAACAGATGACAGTACAGCGGTTTCATTAGCTTGGCAGATGTAGGGTTTTAAGCCTAGAAACAGAGCGTTCTGCAGTTATGAGAGTGAAAAGTCCACCTTGTGTGGGGGATTGATATACGTACTTTCTGCGAAGCAGGCCCATCAGGTCTCCATTAAAAGGCAGTCCTCCATAGAGCAAGGGTCACTTGACTCTCTGTGCCATCCCCCACCCCAACTTCCTCTAAAGAAACTTGGCTTCCCCTTAAGGCTGTGAGAATTGACACAACATGATGCCAATGGGACAATTAGATGGTGCTTACTCCAGTTGAAACCTTTGTGTTTGCCAGATTTTTTCCCCCTGTATGATTTTGGAGCCTCGGGCTGCTGAACAGTTGGAGACTAAACAGTTCAGCTGGATGGAGTTAACTCAACAGGCCCATTACTGTGTCCCATTACTGAACGCATAACTCTAGGTGAGTGCCGTGTGTAGCCGCTATACAGGATTAGCACATTCCCTTCCACAGCAGTAACCATTCTTAGCCATTTGTCACCCCCCCATTGTACTCATCCCCGGGAGGGAACCTGCACGGAACGTAAGAATGATGCCCGGTCCAACATCCCTCGGTAGGGCTTCAGCGAGTCCATTGTGCGGTGTCCAGAGTCAACGCATCGCAGTTCTGTGTTGCAACGCTCTGTCGTGCATTATGGGGATGGAAACACTCACAGAAGCAAGAACTTCTATGGGTTCCCCATGTCAGAAAGCGACGTACCGAGCAGAATGACGTCAGGTAACTGATTCCCCTAGCGGTGCTGCATGCTAACTCTCTCTCTCATTTCTTTGTTTTTTTTTTCCTGAGGGTCAACCTCTCACTCCACTAAGAGGACACCTGACGAGCGTTATGGTGCCAAGTGACGCGCGCCATTGAATTACTCAACTGGACCCACTGGAATTCGGGTGCTCCGGGTGTCAGTGCAAAAAGTGACAGGGCACAGGGTATCTGTCGCTATTTGTTCCTGCTTGTTGCAGGAACTTGGCAAGCCAAGATAGGCAGCTCCCCTCTGGAGATTCAGCCTTCTCTGGAACGTTTATGCGCATGTTTAGCGCTAGAACTTCCTCCTGTATTTAATAAACATTGACAGCATTGCTTGTCCACGCTGTCAGCAGGTTCTCTGGTGTTTTGTTCACAGGTGAAAAATGCTCTTTAGCCTTTTTTTTTTCCGGCCCTCATGTGAGGGGGATGGAGAGAGTTCAGATTTTTATCCAGGGTGCGTTTCTGTAATGGTTTATAGAGACATTGCAATCGTTCATGTGTGTCTGGGAGGGGAAGACGTGTCTACACAAGCGTGCGCTTCAGAAAGACCGCGGGGGAGGAAAAAAACCTGTAAACCGGGAACGTGGAAGCTGGCCGATGTGCGCGGTTTGTAAAGTAAAGATGGGTCATCCTAAAGATGATAAATGGGCGGAAACGGACAAAAGCAATCGAAAGTATTGATATTTTAATTGCGTTAAGTATTGATATTTTAATTGCGTTGTGAAATCTGAAGTTTACCTGTGGGCGGAAGCGGCGCGGCGAAATTGGACGCCTCACATGGGCCAGAGACGACGTGAAGATGCTGGACGTTGTCTCAACCTGCGGGTTTTCCGCTCAGTGTCCCTCTGAAACTAACCACAGAGATGGCACAAGCAATACATTACCCGGGCCTTAAAGCGCTCAATGAGCTGCCTCCAGCTGTGAGCGTCGCGGGATAAGAATTTAAGCACATATTGTCGTTAGAGAAATGAAGCGTTAATGTGCATTTCAGTTATTCTTTTGGGTGTCAGATAATGTGTGGTGAGAACTGTGTTGTTTAACAGTTTTTCTATAAAAAAACAAGTGAAAAGCTTCAATAGAAGGACAGTGAGTACACCGGAAATATTACTTAGAGTTGCTGCGGGAATGAACTAACAGTTTTCTGTATTGTGTCAATTTTATTTTTGGACTTGTGTTATAGGTGTCATTCTGTTAGACTTTGAATTTGCATGGATTTATCTGGGAAGGGTGCTTTTTTCACCATCCTCTCCTTTATTCACACCTACATTACAGTGCATCCTTGCGTTTGCGATCACATGGGGCACCATTTCCCAACTGTTTTTCTATGTGTCCGTATACCAGCGGGACCATACTACACAACCTTTCTCTGTGAATTCCCTCGGTGCGCCCCGTTCTTCACTGGGTTTGCCGCCTCGTTTTCCCTCTTCTGTGTGTGATCATTTGAGGAGTCCCGCTTTCCCAGCGTGGATAGCAGGTGCAGCAAGTGTAAAGCAGTTTTTTTTCCAGTACCTGCATATTGTATAATTATATGTATAAAATATTCCTAATCTCTGTCTTGAGGGGGAAAAAGAGTGACAGTTTAGGGACAGAAACGCTTGAGGTTGAGGATAGTTCTTCACAGGGTTAGCATTAGAGATGGTATCATCTTCAGCATCCTGGTGCCCCAGGCATTCTGGGTATCACAGCCCAAAAGAGGGACAGGGGCCTTATGAAAGCAAAAACACCACTAACAGGTCATCCTCGCTTTCTTTAGAACACAAGGTTTATGTTTACACACTGTTCAGGATTTCATGGCCATCCGCTACTGTGCAAAGAATTCTCTGGCTCTGGCTTTGCTGGAGTTCAGACCCCCAGGCCTGGCTGCCTCGAGACACATCTAGACTGTAATCCCGCACACTCCCGTGGATCTGTTAGCCTCCTGCGCTTCCGGGTGAGAGTGTGCTCGATAATGACACTCATGTTGTGGAGGAAAGACCGCGGACGACCATAAAGTTAATGACTGGAAAATCACCCCCTCCCGCTCCACCCCAGTAGCATATCACTGAACAGGACAACGAGTGCCTGCTTGCCAACGGTGAGGGAGTGACTTTACCGAAGGGACGCGTTACAAAAATAGAATCCTTAACATTTCAACAGTGATTCCAGCCCAGTCCAAGCCTCTTGCTAGCCTTCCTCGGGGAACAGACGTTCAATACAAAACACCAAAACACCACTGAAGGAATTGAAGACTCTTAGATGGACATTCACAGAGGCTAGTTTTTTGTACATATTTTCTCGCAACTGCAAATGAACACTTAAAGGTATTATCTGTGGAGCAGACGGGACTGAGGGGCACGCCAACAGCATTGTCCCGTCTGAAATCATCGTGGGATTCGCCGGGTCACTTCGCCAGCGTCGTGCTGAACTCCATTGCCCTTGTTTCCGTGCACTGTGGGCGCGGTGGCGTAGCTGTGATCCATTTTGCATTCTAAGGAATGTAGGAATCTGGGTTAATTTGCCTGTCAGAGATTACGAGCTGTTATGTTTGAAGCTCGGAGTGAGCCCACAAACAAAAAACCAAAAACATTTATTTTAAAACAGAAGCGGCTACCAGGCGTCTGTCTCACGTCTGCGCGTTAACAGATCCAGAGCAGCGTTGGCGGCGGGGGACCCACGGGCTTTCCTCTGACCTGCCAGGGCCGGTCCCCTCCCTCCATCGCCGCATGACCGAGGCTCGGTAGACAAACAAGTGTGCAAGCCTACAGACAGGGGTCCTATGGGACGAGGCCCTCAAAGGTCAGAGACCCGGCAGAGACCACGAGCAGACGCGGGGGGAGTCCGACCCTGCCCCTGGCCGCCGCTGTTGACAGCCCCACGCACGGGCGGGCGGACTGAGCACTGCTGCAGAACAGCTGCGCCGCCCGCCTGCTTCCCGGGTTTGCATGTTTCTGGCTGGTTACTCCACTTGCCAGCAATTATCTCCATTAGACAGCAAATCTCACCGAAGGCAGAAGTCAGCTCACCGCGGAATCATGGGCTGAAAGGCGGCTGCCAAATGTCTGCTTTGTTCGTGAGCGGCCCGAACGGGCAGAAAAATCAAGTGGACCTTGCAGAGTTTTGCAGCCCCTGCTCAGCTGTGGTATGACAGGAGCCTGCATTAGGGAAGTTAAAGACACAAGTTTCCTTAATCTCACCTGGCCCATTCCGTATGGCTGAATAAACAGCTGTAACCCAGGGAGCGACATCAGTGGGCCCCGGGCCCAGACTCTTTGTTTGCTAGTGTTAGCTTTTCAGAGACAGCCAAGTGACTCTTCAGGTGTACCCTTGCCTCCAGGTATTAGGACCGCTTTTCCTGGATTGTCTATCAGTACAGGTAAACATATTTCTTTTTAGCCGAGTAGAGAGTTTCAAGGTTTCTGTGGGGAGAAAAAAAGTTAACACTGAATTATGGATCAGGGCTGAAAATAGATTCACAAACAGAGGCAGTTCCTAAAATATTAAAATGTTCAGCTTTCTGGCTCCAGTCAACGTTCTGCCATTATTTTCATTTAATTTCAGAGATATTTGCAGTTTAAATTGCAATCTGTTAATTATGGATGCATGACAGATGCCTGGCATTGCAGTGAATGGGAGTGCATGTGCACGTGTGTGCACTTTCACTTCCTATAAAAAAATATTTAACAATGTGCATGATGTAAGAGTAATAGGCAGCCCCGTTACTGTGATTTGTATCTACGGCTCATCACTGAAGAGGGCAGGATTAAGGTCTGCATTTGGTTCCGATTTCAGAGGAGACATGCAAATCTCCCCATATACGATATGCTCTGCTTCACTGTGATTATTAAGTTTTTGCATGATAGATTATGCCTTTATTGCTGGTATAGCTGAGTCAGCTGTGTGTGTCTGCAACACCTGGGAGTCCAGTGTGTGTGTGTGTGTGTGTGTGTTTGTTTGTGTGTGTGTGTGTGTGTGTGTCCATGTCTGGTGTGCATGCGTGTGTGTGTGTTTGTTTGTGTGTGTGTGGGTGCATGTCTGGTGTGTGTGCATGTGTGTGTTTGTTTGTGTGTGTGTGTGCATGTCTGGTATGCGTGCGTGTGTGTTTGTTTGTGTGTGTGTGGGTGCGTGTCTGGTGTGCGTGCGTGTGTGGGTGCATGTCTGGTGTGCGCGCATGTGTGTTTGTGTGTGTGTGGGTGTATGTCTGGTGTGCGCATGTGTCTTTGTTTGTGTGTGTGGGTGCATGTCTGGTGTGCGTGCATGTGTGTGTGTTTGTTTGTGTGTATGTGGGTGCATGTCTGGTGTGTGTGCATGTGTGTTTGTGTGTGTGGGTGCATGTCTGGTGTGCGTGCGTGTGTGTTTGTTTGTGTGTGTGTGTGGGT
>JAOVYW010000087.1:335550-348621 GCA_025775045.1 Hiodon tergisus | reverse complement strand
TGTGTGTGTGTGTGTGTGTGTGTGTGGTTGTGCACGTGCGTGTGCATGTGTACGTGTGTGTGTGTGTGGTTGTGCGCGTGCGTGTGCATGTGTACGTGTGTGTGCTGTATTCGGAATACGTGTGGCTTTTGCCCCGGCGCTGGAGCAGCAGCAGAGAGAAACTCACGGGAGAAGGAGCGGTCCACTACGCTGACGGTGCCCGAGCAGCAGAGGCCCGTGCAGCACCGCTCCCGCTCTGTGTCCCCCCACCGAGACGACCAGGCCAGGGCTCGCTCTCGACCCCCCAATGTGCCCATGCAGAGGTGAGGAACACGGATTGTCTCCCCAAACATAGCATTACCACTCCTCCCACCAACAGCTACTATGCATAGGACTGCTTCTGTGTGTGTACTTAGTAACTGGTCACTCTCTCATTGGCCTTGCGTCAGGAGCCTGGATGAAATCCACCAGACCCGACAGTCCCAGTCCCCAAAACACTACCACGAGCAAAGGTCGCATGACTCGGACCAGGAGTACTCAGAGGACAGGTAAAGTTGGCACAGACCAGACTGGGTGGCCAAAGTGTGGTGTGTGTGCGTGAGGGCTAGGTAATGTGTGGCTTCAGGTCAGATGGACCTGAGTGAAAGGGGCTCGGGGTGGAAATAAAGTCCACGCCAGAGGACTTTCAGAGGTCGCTCTGTGATCTCCTCTTTATGTTGTTTGCCTGCACCAGACTATATGTGGGAATTTTGTGATTTCAGACTTTCTTCAACCTTCACTTTGCTGTCCGTTCCCAGCTCTGAACTTGAATGGGTTTCAGAGGTGTTATTACTTGTTTTCCAAGTCAATTTGTCATTTACAGTTTGTACAAATGGAGGCCACACCTTTGCATCTTATCAGGAGAGTTGCAGGATTGTACAGTGAGAGCAAGCTGCTGTCACAGAAAAGAAATAAAATAATTCTTAAATACATTTTTTCTCTCCCCCAGCAAGTAGATATCCACACTGATGTTCTGTTTTCTCTTATCCTGTATGGACTCCTTTTCTTATGCTTTGAGAATATGCGTTGCATATTAAAGTGGCAGTGTGATGTGCGTCTCGCCTTAAGAAACATCCTTGCTTTCACCATTGGGGGGCGCCAATGTGGTATGGGTTTCCCTGGGCTGGCAGTATGTGAAACAGCTTGCTTGAGAGGAGAGTTAAAGACGGACATTGCTTTATTTTTGTTTTACTTTTTGTGACTCACGTTCAATCAGGAAGATGTTTTTGTTTTCCGTCAGTGGAACTCTCTTAGACCACAGTACTCTACTAACAAAAAATCATTATTATTGTTATTATTAATAATATAGTCATAAAAAAACTCAACTTTATTATTTCTTTTCGTTCTTGCATTATTCTCTGGCTCATCTATCTATCCATCTTCTTCCTTTGTGTCCTGGTTTTCTCTTTGGTCATTGTCGATTCCCTCACCTGTTACCATGGTCACTCCATCGCCACCGTTACCACAGTGAAGCCCCCACGATGCGCAGGGCAATCCGGGGCGGAAGTGCCGAATGTCTGCACACCAACAGGTAAAGTGCCAGCCAGAGCCTCGAACCTTCCTTCTACTGTCCGTGATTATTAATATCCATCCGCCCTCATCTTCCACAACACCATCCTAACACGTTCAGTAGACCCCAATGGCAAGCGGAAACCACAGAAAAAGTAAACGTGTGGATTGAAGATGTACCTTGTTCAAAGTTTATTGTATCTTCTTGTTAGCATTTTTTTTTCCCCTGCTGTTTAAAAATGTTTAATTTCCTACTTAGAAAATGACATCTTTATGCCATCTACCTTCTTGATGGCTTCGTTAATGTGAGGCTTGTCTATCAGGCAAATCCAAATTCACACTATGGATTCCAGTAGACACTGCTGTACTTTTACAAATACAATTCACAATTGACTTAGGATGCTGTTATTGGCGTTTATGGAGAGCCCGAAATAGCCTAAGAGTAATTACCACCTGAACAGACTTTCTCGGGATAGTGGTACAGTGAATCCCCAAACATCTAAAAAGAAACAAAAACTGCAGCCATGCATGTTCAAGTTACTGTCAGATAACATTTTCATAATCCTGACTTCTGCTCAACTGGGAAGTGATCAGACACGTACCAAACTGGCGTACCAGTTTATGGTCTTCGCTGTGCATTTCTTAATCACAAATTAAAAATAAACGCAAACAAATTAGGCAACGCCAAACACACTTCCTTTGGTTGAATTTTTAGAATAAATAAACCCTTTCAGTGCATTGTCAAATTAAGGGGAGCGGTATGAGTGCCTGTCTCATTTTTATAGCCCAAGCTCTAAGCACCTGTGTCACTTCATTGACACTCAGGTGTATCACCCTGGTCCTGGTTGTGGGCATGTCCCGACAAGCCGCCTGTCAATCCAGGTCTGGACTGAACACATGTTCATTCAGGGTGTGTCATGATCTTTGTCAATGATCTAATAGAGTTCACGGGCGGCTATTTAGACAGTGCTGAAAGTCTGAACCTCCGGCTTATGGATGCATGATGATCCTACAAAATTGTTTGTAAACTGCACACACAGCATGGGGGTTGCAAACGGTCAGTGCGCGCCACTATAATAGAATAACCAACAATCCGAGCAATTTGTGTTCGTTTTTCTTGCATGCGAGCTACGTTTGCTGTCTTAGTTCTGTTGTTATTATTTATTGTTTCGCTCTTTTATTTCCCGTTTTGCATGCGCTTTATCTGTTGACATTACCAGGAGCTCAGTTCGGTACAGTAAAACCCTACCACCTAAGATGCCCTTGTTAGTGAACGGCATCCACAAGGACATCTACAGGTAAGCTGAAAGAAAAATGCCCTTTTTTTCCCCCTGCACCTCTGTCACCTAATGCATTCTTCACTTGTTTATATCTGTCTGTCCAAACTACCGCACCCGGCTATCACAGACCATTCGCCGCACATCTGGTTCTTGTCTTATTATCTCTGGTGTAGCACGAGTCTGTGCCCCTGCGTAGGTCGTGCAGCGACCATCTTGCCCAAACCCCACCCCGCCGGCGCCTCTCGTTAAATTTCCTTCTCACGCGGTCCCCAGCACAAATCCAGAGGTGTCCAGAGGTGATGCCTGGAATACGAGTACACTCTTCTAAGTGAGCTTTGCAGTCCACTTGGGGACATCCACCATGTTAAGATTAAACAAACTGAATCCTGTTAGTGTCGGGAAGGAACATGTTTTTTCATGGGAGGAACCTGACATGACATGCCCAGTTGTTGGCATGTAAGTTATAGCCGCGTGTTCATTGGTCTATTTGAAAGAGACTGGGTGCAGTTTGTCAGACACAATATACTGCCTCACCATCAGCGATAAAGAGACAAAACCACGAACGTGTCGCCTTTCCTTTCTTCTGTTTGCACCGCACAATATTTGGTTCTGGGGAGGATTTTTCTGTTTCTGGTTCTCTTGCATGCTCTTTTATTTTTGCCATGTAAAGCTCCACCCTCCCCGCATGCCTAAAGACCAAGTCGCTGCCCAGGACGGACGGCAGCGGTGGCGTTGCCCCTGGCAGCAACCCCCCGCCACGCCGCGTGCTCAGGTTCACGGACGAGATCGTGAGAGGGTAAGACGCTGAGCTTACCGGTGCCCACGTTCCCGGGGACAAGCCCTCCCCTCCCCACCCCAACCCGCCGGAGGGCCCGTCGGTAAATTTTTCTAGGGAAAGAAAAAACAACGGTTTCCGATCTATCCCGTGCCCATTTAGGTTCTTTAATATAGAGGCACTTCTATAGGTGTTGGGTGGACTGCTCAGGCAGCTCGCAGCACGATTAGATTTTTTTACAGTACTCTACACATTTTAAGTGAGGGGGCTGTATTTGTTCTGGCCCTCCTATGCACACGTAGACCATGAAGAACCCAGGCTCAAAACCCACAGCCCCCAGACTCCCAGGGAAAATTCCCACGGCCAAACGCTGGACTCCCTGTCTCGAGATATGGAGCTCTGGGACTGCCTGTCTGCTTATCGCTGTTGAGAGTTTACATGCCCTTTATAATCTAACATGTTTTTTTTCCTTTTTGTTTGTTCTTTTTCTTTCTTTCTTTCTTTCTTTCTTTCCTTCTTTCTTTCTTTCTCCTTTCTCGACCTCCATTGGACGCCACGTTGTGGTCCTAGTGATCTGCAGCCGTCTCTTGACAGGGTTAGGAGTGCTAGTACCAACTGTTTGAGACCAGACACTAGTTTCCATTCACCCGAACGAGAAAGGTACACTGAAAATGAATTTGTCTTCTTTTTGATCATTTGCTTTGTGCTGGTGGTCTGATAAAGAGCTGTGCCTGTGTTTTGTTCTTGATTTCTGCAGCTGTGTATTTGTGAATCGGCGCAGTCGATGAGCACGAGAGCGATCGTTGTCGACTTGTGTGTGTCTGTGTGTGTGAGAGCGCACACTTGTGTGTGTGTTCGTTGGTTTTAGGCTATTGAGGCTGTAAAATGTGAGCATGTAGTTGGTTTTTGTGAAGGTGGAGATCACAAAACCACAGAGCCCCTCCATGGTCAGCCACCTCCTGTGTCCCTCACTTGTAGTTTCCAGAGCTTATTGTAGATGAAGTTCAGTTCTTTAAATATATATAGTTAGTTCTAGTATGTAAATATTAATGCATAATAAGTGGTTAAAAAGTTAAAGTGTAAGCATTTTGTAGATGTAGATACAAGATGAAAACACTTTTCCGTACAGTTTGTGTGTGAATGTGTTGTTTTTTTGTTTAGTTTTTTTGTGACATGGCAATTGTGACTTGCTGCTTGGAGCTTTGAAATCATCAGTCGCTTCTCCCATTGAAGGTGTACCGGCTTTACTCAGTAGTACCATAATGTTGCTATTAGTTCTGATTCAATACAGCAGATGAGCAAGGATTTGAAGTCCTTCAAATTCAAGGACACTGCATCCATTCCTCTCATGTGTGCATGTTTGTATTTCACATTGTGGCCATCTTTGGACATTGATGTACACCTGTGTGCACTTGTGAATGTCCCTTTTGTTGATATACGGCAACAGTTCGTTTCACATGTTAAATGTTGATGACCCTTATGGTACCAGGCTAGATCAAGCAGACTTACTACACCTCCCTCTACCGTTTAGCGGCGGGTTAGAGAAGCTTTTAGCTCATAGCCAGCCAGCTTGTACAGTGCACTTGTGGAACACCAGTCGAAGGGAAGAGGTCTTGGCAGGTGACAGGGAGGTGGGGTGGGTAAACCCCCGTCAGGCCTACCTCTGTGCTGTGCATCAGCCAGAGTAACTACCCTGACTCACCCTGTGTCTCTCCTGTCTCCAACCGGGGGGCGCCCTGGGGGCCCCACTCAGGTGCTCCCAGTCCCTGCCCCGCAGGCGGCCCACCAGCCCCAGGATATTAATCCAGCACGCCTCCCCCGAAGATGACAGGTACTGCCCCTAGCCCTTCAACCACTCTCTGCCCCCTTCCAAATGCCAGGAGCCTGGCGCCTGATCCAAACCTTCTCTGTCCCACTGGCCTGCGAGCCAGTTCACCTTTGGCCTGTGCTTCTAGCTACCCTGTGATTCTGTGTCCCGTAGACATGAACAATCTAAAAATGTAGTGGTCACTGTGGAGCCTTCATGTTTCCTGAAAGATTTGACTCTTGTTTTTCCTTTCATTCAACAACAACAAGTCATTCAACAACAGAGGTTGCTGTCAAGAGACTTCATGGTCTGATCTTACAGTTATCTCTGGAAGCTCATACAGACCCATTACATTTTAGAGTGTGTAGGGTTAGACTGAAGACCTTAGAAATGTAGCTGCCTCTGCTGCCTGTCCTTTCCTGTTTCTGCTACACAAGTGTCCACGTGTTATTATGTCGTTGTCTCTGCTATCATCCATAGGATGGTTGTATTATGAGACTCAAACACACATGCAGGCAAATGCACACAAACACACACACACACACACACACATTTTAATTATTTGCCATTAGTTGATTGATTTATCGGTTTTTAAAAATAGTTCCATATAATACAGGTTGTTACATACACAGTACTAATAGTGTTATGATAAATCACTCCCCTCATTAACTGCAATTACCATTAACACTTTTTACCATTAACTTTGACCATGTGAATTACACTGGCACCAACCAGCCATCCGATGCTAAATTGTGTTGTGTTGTCAAGATGCACCCCAAACCTCTCCATGTCGTGTAACCGTCTGGGTGTCTGTGTCTGTCTCCGTCTCCATTCCCGTCCACCCTCCCCTGTCATTCACCCCCACCCCCACCCCCCGTGGTTTAACGGAGCAGCTGGATGCTGGAGCCCATTGTCCCCACACAGGAGACAACAAACCACCTCAGTGCAAGGCCTCGGGCCCCCAGGTACCCGCAGAACAGTCCCAGGGGGCCGCACGCGCAACCCTTGTCCCCCCCCCACAGCACGTTCTTTGGCTCCTTGCGCACTCGGAACACCTTAACACGCTTCACCTTAACACACGTCACCTGGCAAACCCGCCGTTGTCCCACTGTTGCGATTTACATTTGTTTAACAATACCATTGGTACTTTCTGCACCCTGAATTTGTCCTTTCCATGTCTATGTTTTTGTCACAATAAGACAGCGATATTGCTGGGTTGGCCTTGCCTTTAAAGAGATTAGAGTACAATTAGGGAGACGTCTACATATTGTCTGCTTCTTGGAAATTCAAAATTTTGCGTTATGTTTTAAATATTTTTTGGCCAAATTAAATTGCAAGAAAAACACCTTGTGAAAGTGTACTATAGGTGTCCTAAATAGGCCTTGTATGTGATTTCTACTTGGACTCACAAACATAGACCTCTTATGCAGAAACTTTTTAAACTGTTAGTTTTAGTAATTAAATTGATTTATCTGATTTGTAATGATAATTTTGATCAGTTAGTAAATGTGTATCGTGTATCATTTCAAACTGTAAACATTTTGGAGATATAACGTTTTCCCAGGACGCCTACGATATAAATATTGCACAGGTGCCACAAATTAAAGCTCCAAAAAATTCAGGTTTGTAACGATATTTATGTCCTTTGTCAGAAAAAAAAATCATTAGAAAGCAACATATTTTACATTAAGTTATTTTCTTTCACTTCATCCGTTTCACTGAGTACTTCTCCGTTCATCAACTCCATTCTTCATGGGTTTCCTGTTTTTTTCTATTTCTTCTTGTGTTGGTCATGTCCCATGTTACAGGCAGTCAAGAACTCTGGACAGACCTAACTGTCAGAAAGTCATCTCGAACACCAATGACGGTGAAAGGTGGGTCGGCCCTCCCACATTACAGTTTCAGTTTAGTTAGCAGACACGTTTTATCCAAAGCAGCTTACTCAGCTACATTGAAACATTTATATCCAGTAAAGGATATTTACTGAAGCAATTCAGTTTAAGTACCTCGCTCAAGGATACAACAGCTGGGGTGGGAATCGACAACCATTTTGGGTACAATCCTGTCACCTTAACCATTACACCACCATTCATTACACCTCACAGCAGGTTTCTCTCTGTGTTTGACTCGCTCCCATCAATTCTCAAACCTAAACCTTTCGCATTATGGTGCTTAAACTTGCAAGGACATTGACGAATCTTCCTTTCCATTGTGTTCTAAGCAGATATTTGCATTTGAATCTTCACGTACTAAACTTATGCTGTTATGCTGTCTTATGCTGAGATTTTAGATATTTAAAATGACCTGTTTCTTCATTTAAGGTTCCACCAATTTCAATAATTGTATTGTCTATGTACTGTTTTGAGTGCAATGCGTGCAAACTTTTCGATATTTTCCCGGTGGTGTACATGTTTGTACCGACACAGAAGTGCTGACTGTGGTACTGTTGGACATTGTCTTTTCCTCTCATACTCAAAGCTTGAAATCTCACACAAGATAACCTTTTCTTTCCCTAATTCACATTGATCTCTGCACAGAATGGACATCCACATCTTACAAAGGCAAAATAATAACTCAAATACGCATGACATTCCATTGCTTTAGAAATATTTCCTCCCTCTTAATCTGTTTCCAGTCAAATGCTCAAGTTGGCTCGCCTGGATTTCAGTCATAGCTCTTAGCATCAAGGCTATTTTTTGTAAATACTTTGACTAAACCACTTTGAGGTGGCTAAAATAATAAATAATAAAATAACTAAAATAAGTTATGGCTGGAACAAACCTTTAGCAGAGCTAAATAAAAGTTTATCGGTTCCTCTTGCTGTGGGAGTGTAAATGTGATTTTTTTTTTTTTAATGAAAATACTGAAAAAAAGGCATTGCCTCATCATTACCATCAGGATACCGAACTTAATAGTTACCTTTGGTTTTGCTTATGATTTGAAAAAAGCCTTGCTATATATCATGTAAAAAGCTGGTTTTGGAACCCGTGTTCATAATGGACATTATGCATTCCCTAAGGTCCTGTCCGTAGTTTTCTCTGAATTCCTTCCTGTATGTCACAACACTTTCCGTTTTTTAGTTTTTGCTCTCTTGTGTTCCCCGCCCCCGCATATATAAACGTATTCATGTGGTAGTATTTTTACTTAAGAAACAACGTAGCTATGTCATTTTTCAACGTCATGTTTCTGTTGTTATCTTACACATCGTTCAGTTCCTCGTGCGTGGTTCGTTTTTTTCCTTATTTCTGTCTTTTCCTTTTCCTTCGCTGATCGATTGGGTCTCCAGAATACAGCCCACCTCTATTTTAAGGGGCAGTCGAGGCAAGGGAGGGCCTTTGCGGCCTCTTGGTCAGACGTGCCTTGGGGGATCCTGCCCAAACTCTCCCCGACTGGACAGGTGCTGCTCATGCTCACAGTCTGAGAGAGACTTTTTGTCTCCTCCCACTCATGCTGCCCATCCTCCTTTGCAACATGCCATGTTCTCACCTTCTGTGTATTGTCTTGTAACTTGTTTTTTAGTTGTTTTTTAAACTGACTTTTAATTTCCTGTGTACTGTTTAGCCACTTTCATCACTTCCTGGCAATCTCCCGACAGCAATGTTCCTTCTTCCTTTTCCATAACTTCGTCTTCCGATACACACACACACGCACGCACACACACACACATATATATATAATTTATCGAACTTTTCTGCGCTGTGCCTGATATTAACAGCATTGTATGTCTCAAGTCCCAAATGTCCTACTGTACACTAAATGAGCTTGTTCAGTTTTTCTGTGGTATTTTTGCTCTATGTTATTCCTTGTATTGAGCCCTACACTACCATATTGTTGTACTATTGCTGAGTTTTTGAAAGAGTGCACTGTCCCTGCCTTTGTTCTGCTTGCTGAATGATAGCCTGTTGAGATTTTTTTACCCCTCGATCACTACCTATTCCTGAAGTTTGTGTTTCAGTTGGGCCAGATTCTCACAATTTGTCTTCAACTTATCCAAAACCCAGCCTTTCTGCTTATTTTTTTTTTACATTTTACATTTTAGTAATCAAGCAGACACTCAAACGTGCAAAAGTGCCAACATTTAGGGGATAAACGTGCAATAACAGATACTGAGCTACCATGCCCTATTGAGATGTACTGCAAGTAGGTACGAAGACAAGCGCTACTAAAGAGGTGACATACAAACCAATAACAACCAATCAATATAATCAAGACGAGGAACAAATTTGATGGATTAGCAATCAGTTCCAAGGGGGATATTCTGGGTTGTGTCGTGGGGTGTTGTTGGAAGAGACGTTTTTTCAGTTAAAGGCAGCGGAAGTCAGTGTTAGCCTCAGGTGGTCTTCCACCATTTTAGTACAAGTAATGAATGCCCTTAATGTTCAACTAAAAGAGGGGTGGCCTACCCTGGTCCTCTAGCCACAGTCTCAATGTTTTTGAGCTACCTCTTAGATAGAAATTGGTTTACACTTGGGAATACAGATGAGATAATTTGTGATCCAAAACAATTACTCCAATTAAATGATTAAGATGAAAGGTGGAACAAATACTTGCAGATAATGACAGGGCTTGGCCTCTTCTGCTCTAAAAAGTCGATGTTACATCAAAGGAAAATTTACAGCAAGACAGAGGTAGAGACAAAAGAGTGGAATGATTCTGATTGCAAGCATTAGTACTTAATCTGTGGAGTGAACAGCTAGCCAACAAAATATGTGCCAGTTATGGTAATTGAGGCCTTCTGTGAAAGCTCTGAAATCTTTTTAATCATTACAGCATTTCAGAGTGGACACGGACCCTTCTTACTGTCACTGTTTCTTTTTGTCTCCTACCATCCCAGAGCACACCCACATGGCAGCCCCCCACATTCCCCCCCTACAGGAACCCCCCAGTCAAGCCGTAAGGGGAGGCAGCTGCCGCAGGTTCCTGTCAAAAACAGCAGTATTGAGCAAGGTAATCCACATTTGTTCCTATTAGCCTGCACCCCTTGCACTCCACTCTAAACTAGCCCCGTGTTGCTGGGACACCGTCAAAGTAAGCTTCAACGTTCAGTGTCAGCTTTCGAAGCTTAGGCAACTGCTCTCCCAGGCACATACCTTGACCCCTGAGGACTAATATTTCTGTACCAGGAAACAGAGGTAATGATAATAACCCTACGTTACACAGCTTAGAGTTTCAAATTTTTCATGGATTAATTATTTACTGAAGCAACCTTGCTCAAGGGTACGGCAGCAGCGCACCTGAAAAAGCTTGAACCTGCAAGCTAGAGATTACCAGTCCAGTTCAATGCAGCTACGCACATTATGCCTCCAACATGTGGTCACTTCTGTCCTCCCGGAACCCATTGCCTTGCATTGACTATCTCCGCTTTTTATTTCCGCTTCTGAATGTATTTGAGAACGCTGGTGGAATAAGACACAAATCATCAGCCTTGTAGTGTTCATGACACCATGCAGCATTTGTGGTTGAACATTCCTCATTGCTGTTCTCTGTTTTTCTGCTCTGCATCCCCCATTCTCTCAACCTTGTGTTTCTGAAGGCCATGTCAATAGCAAGTCAGATGAAAAAGGTAACAATGGAACACACTCTTCTTCTGGGTTTTTTTTCGTGGTAGATAGATGCCTGTCTCCTTATGTTGGATTTATTTGACAGCTGAGTTTACTTCATCTAACCTTTATCTGTTTTTGTGTTGAGGCCTCAGAGACCTCCACTCTTCTCATGCCCCAATACCATGTGCCCAGAGACACCTCTGCCAAGCCTGAGCCTTTACCTTAACCCCAACTCTCCACCGAAAGAAAATGATGAATCCGTCTGCTACCGCAGGTACATAGGTGACCAACTTGCTCACTAGGTCCTGTCTGCCTCTATTTCCTCAGCTCTTGTGGTGGAGGAGCGGGCGCGACAGCTGCAGATGAAAGTACATTCCTATCGGACGTCCACCACGTCCAGCTCCAGCCAGGACCTGGAGTTAGAGCTTAAGAACAAGCGTGAGGTAAGGCTTGATTTATCAGCAATCTGCTTTTTGGATTCCTTCTTTTTCATGGGCCAGGAGTAGACCTGTTCACACCACAGCCCTGCAGATTTACTAGGGCATTGAAGCACTGAAGTACTGAGTACTTGAAGCAAATGGTCACCCATGCAAATTTAGTGTAGTAATTCATACAGTCAAGCCGTTAATGGTTTAAGTGGAAGAAAAAACATGAGCATCTCAACCCCTGCCAACAACTGAGGTATAAACAAAGATGGCTGCCAGGTTAACAGGCGACCCTTTCACAGAGCTTACGCCGCATTGTGCATTGTTGCAGCATTATAATGTTTCTACAAAGCCAAATCAATGCTAAAAGATGGCATGTACTAGTTGGGTAGTGGCCAATGAGGCATCCATTTTGGATCAACTCAGTTGTACGTGATGGCAGATGGAACCTCTTTGGTTAATGCCCATCTCCTCTACTTTTCTCCAGCTCTACAAGGAGCAGCGACGGAGCTCTGACAACGTATCCGCCAAGTCCTCGGACAGTGACATCAGCGACGTGTCAGCCATCTCTCGAGCCAGCAGTGCCTCCCGCCTCAGCAGTACCAGCTACATGTCCATACAGTCTGAGCGGCCCCGGGGACGCATCAGGTGAGCCCATGCTGCAGGGTTCCTCCACCTGGTGGCAGCTGTGAGCACATAACTGGACCCTTTGTGAGGCCGCCCCTTCATCGGCTCTCTCTGAGAAAGTCAGGTCGTGGACTGTCAGCGTGGCACAACGAGAGTCTTTACCTGGGCAATTTGAAGTTTCGTTACTTTGTTTTATTGAGCAGTTCATGTATAGATCTATCAATTCAGTTATGAGTTGTCTTTGTTTCAGTCTAAGTTTATATCTGTCTTGCCACTTTCCTTTGATAAGATGAACCTTTTCGTCCTCTATTTCTTTCTGTCTGACTTCATGCCTGTCTCTGCCTCCTTTTCCTTGGGAATGCACTTTGCTTTAATCATTGCATGCTCGCTCGCTGCACGGTGGGGGACAAAGGTCAAAGTCCTTAGAGAGCTGCAAGGGTGAGGAGAGGAAAGAGAGGAGGATTTCGTGGGGGGCAAGTGTCAAAGTGGAGCGGAGGAGCTTGGGCAAGAGGCGGTTTTCGGAACAGCTGAAGCGGCGCCACACGGTCGCAGGGGACATGAGGTACGACCCCTCCCCACTCCCCCAGGGGGTGCAGAGGTCAACCTTCTCTTACCCTCCTTGGACAGAGAAAACTCTCATGGCTTCTGTCCCACTGGCTGAATTATAGGTGGTCTACTCAGCCACGGGTTGACCCACTAAACGTAGACTGCTCACGTTCAGATTTTTGTGAATTAATAAAAAATAAAGTCATGAAGTCTTACAGACTAAGAGTTAAATACACCCATGAACAAAAGATTTGTATTGACTTACATTAGATACACGTTTGATAAGACGATAAGCTTTTCCACGCATTTAAGAATAAACCTGCCCGTCTTTTTAAATCCAGGTGAAAAGCTCCATTAGATCAGCTCTGGGTCACAGCTGCTTTGTGAGGAGTCACTGTGGAGGTGTGTGGTTTCCTCTCACCCTGAGCCCTAACCCACCACCTGCCTCCTAGTTTACCCACCACCTGCCTCCTAGTTTACCCACCACCTGCCTCCTAGTTTACCCACCACCTGCCTCCTAGTTTACCCACCACCTGCCTCC
>JAOVYW010000087.1:316433-330686 GCA_025775045.1 Hiodon tergisus | reverse complement strand
ATGCGTCGCGATGCGTCGCAGATTGCCACAATTGTCGAGATGTTTGCGGTCTCTGTGCTGTTTGTGTGACTGGTCGCAAGCAATTCAGTGACGAGATGACCCTGGCACAGGCTGGCCAATGAATGTGTGACTTCAAGGCGAGAAACCCGTCAGCCGACGAATCATTTGCTTTGAGCCGTTCATTTAAACAACTAGTGATGCAGATGTTTTTGAAACTGCAGGTGTTTCCGAAATGGAGGCAAAATGAAAGTCTAAGCAGAGAGATGCTCGTTGTCTAGCTCATCACGAAGCACGCTCGTCTCGTCTCATAGAAAATGTTTCCTATTTCTGTTTTTCTTTTCCTTAGAAAAACAAACCCTGGTTTGGTTACACTAAAATAAAATGTGCATTAGTAATGATAGGAAAGCCCCTTAGACTAGGTAAATTTCTTTAAAATGAACTTTAATTTATATTTATATCAATATATCAATTTATATCAATTCTATACTAATTCTATTCTAATTCTAAATATTGTCTCACTTCGGGATAGGGGAACCTCAGTGGTAATGACTCAGCAGGCATTTCAGAATAAGTAAGAGACGTTTAAAGATAACAGAAATTAATTAACTTCAGACACATGAGCACACTTTCCATACTTATTAATTAGCATATGTTTTCATATTATGGAACAGTATTGAAGGAAAGAGAGCTATTGCAAAATTCTTAGCTACTGTTATCCTGGTAGAGACTTCTATGTATGTGTTCTAAGTTGCACCTTTCTTGCATGTAAAAATGAAGAGGTTAGGCATTGAGTGAGGCGTGGTCTAGTCACCTGTCACGTTGTATCTATTATATTGCCCTGCCTGCTCCACCAAAGAGTGCAATAATAGCCCCTCTGGGGCTCTGAATAGACACCGCAGAAAGACAGGAGACAAGAGACAAGAGGCTTATTTCTGGTAGAGACCTACCCTGACCTCCCATCAGATATAAGCCTTTGAAGCAAGACCTTGTATCCTTTAAAAGTCTTTCCAAGCTACACTTATTCGTATCTAAATGAATGGATTTTAAGAAGAGGTTGTTGGCTTGTAAAGCCTGGCGTTGAGTGGAAATTAATCATGTTTTTTGGAGAAGCTGTTCAAGTTTATGACGTGATAAAAGTAGAAGGAGACTTGGAGGGGCACTGGACAATGCATTGTGGGTAGTTTTGTTGTGTCTACAATGGTAGGCGTGCCAAGTAGTCTTAGAGAGAGCAGGGGGGGGGGGGAGCGTGGGACCACAGTGTAACCCTCCGTCCTCGTCTCTCTGCCTCCCACCCTGCCCGTGCCACACTCCCCCCGCCAGCTCAGTCTGCACCACTCTGGATCATTGTTTCCTTTTGCCATCCTGACAGGCTGAATGAGGTACATGACAGGACCCAATGGTTCCGTCCCTCGGGGGCTCACCGCCTCCTCCCTATCCACACTGACCACCACAGGCTCGGCCTGGGCTCCAGTGGCATATATTATAAAGGCAGTCTTCGTCTGAGCCTGTGACACAGTGAGGCTGACCACGTGCCTTATCTGCACTCGGTTTCAGAGGCTGCCAACAAGAAGTCGAAGAGCCAGATCCAGCGAAGCCAGGAGACGGGCATGGCGGTGGAGTACCCGCGCAATGCCGTGGCGCGCCAGGCCAGCCGCGAGTCCGCCAACGGCAGCATGAACAGCTACAGCTCCGAGGGGAAGTCAGTACCGCGCCCGCGCCCACTTCACTGCGCCTCACCGTATGTGAGCGGGCATGTACACGTGCACTAGCTATTCAAAGAGGACATGAGGTTGGAATGGAAAGTAAGGAGTCATTCAAACTCAGACACTCCCTCTGGGCATTGCGCAGTCACTCGCTGTAAGTTTGATCTCAGAGGCCTTTAATTAATTTAGTATAGTTAATTATTGGTTCCCTTTACTTGATACATACTGTATATGAGAAACAAAATTCAGAGCCACTGGAAGATAATTTTTTAATGACATGAGGGCAGTATTAGTCAGAAGTCGACGCTGTGAACATTTATATAATTACTGTCTTAATATTAGGTAGATAATTAATTTTCTTATGCAATTTGATAATAAAGATAATCATAAAAAAAGCTTTTTATTATATGAAGATCAATAAAGTTTTCTGCTGCATGGGAAAAAAAACACTTAGGAAAATTAATCTTGGCTTACATACCAGTCATATACTGAATAAAAAATACATTTACAAAACCATTTAATTCCAAACCATTTTCGTTGTCTGTTGAAGATTGTTCTCCACTGCCAAACAAGGAGGAAGAGAATAAGAGATGTACCTATATAATCAATGAGTGTATGCATGAAAGCGAAGATGATTTTTGATACACCAAAATAAGTTTTAAAAAACAAGCAACATCCTACATCATTGTGGGCTTTTTAACAGGTATCATATCCTTAGCTTGTTCTCCTGTGACTCTCAGATCACCTTCCCTCCTCTCTTATAATTATAACATCCTTCATCATTTCTGTCCAGGAGCCCGACTCGCTCTGTGCCTGTCCAGAAATAGTCCGAGTATCCTTAATTAGACCGCGGCAGAAATCTGACAGCCCCGACGTCACACGGCCTGGGCTCACTGTTAATGATATATGGCAAAGCAGACGAGGCTGCAGAAGTTTTTCGCATCGTTAGCCGTTTATTAATGAGGAAAAGGGGCTCTTAAATACTTCCATGTCCAGTCATGACAATGGCTGGCATCTCCGTCAGAAATTCCAGAAGGGATTAGGTCACAGAAACTGGGTTTTGGCTTCAGAGGGAGCTCACCATCCAAGACTGAGACGTGCGGTGCCGCTTTGGCTGCGTGTCAGTTAGTGATGAAGGTTTTCGAGAAATTGCTATCTATGATTTTGATGTTGGAATAAAAACAAACAGAAAAAACAATCATCTGCTTGTGTAGGCAAACGTACAACCCTTTTGATCTGAGTGTAATACTGAGTACCTTTGGTCCAGTCTGATCTTCTCAGGGGTGCGCCTGGGTGCTGACAGCCAGTTCAGTGACTTCCTGGACGGTCTGGGCCCTGCGCAGCTAGTGGGCAGGCAGACCCTGGCCACGCCCGCTATCGGTGAGTAATCTGTTGCTTCTTCGCCACTCTTTGCACTGTCAGCTAGCTTATTTCACCTTTCTCATCCAGCTCACATCCCACAAGCCACTTTCCTCCTGACATTGCCTGACTGCTTCATTATTGTTTTTGAAAATGTATTTAGCTTTCAGAATTTAAAAAAAATACAACAAGAGAGATAGCCTGAAAAATAAAGCAGAAAGCACTGCTGGTTTAATTACCAAACTGAAGTAGACCTCCATATTTTAGTACAAAGATCATGTTCTCAGACAGTCCAAGGTCCAAACACAGTTCAGGTTAACATTAGAAATAATGAATACGAACATGACGCATGCAGAGTAACAAGTCTGCTTTAGCTGATCATGTCTCGTTAGCGATCGACGCGGCTGAGAGGCTTTTATAGCACGGCGGGTCATTCCGCCATTCCTCTGATGTCAGCTGTTGTGTCTGGGAGGCTGAGTTAGCAAGCCGGTGGGCGCCAGACCTTCCACTTGTTGAAGCCACAACTGAGTGTGTGCTGACTCTGGTGTACAATGTGTTTTGCCCAGGTGATATTCAAATCGGCATGATGGACAAGAAGGGGCAACTGGAGGTGGAGGTGATCAGAGCACGTGGCCTCACCCAAAAGCCAGGGTCCAAATCGCTCCCTGGTAAGGCCAGAAACATAATAATCACATCAAGTATATCCTTGCCTTATTTTTTCCCTATAACCACTTTCAATACTTCTGGGGGCACAGGGATGGAATGATCATAATTGAAACACGTTGTATACTTTGTGTAATTAAAGTGTAATAGTTATTTTGTGGCTTGATACAGGTACTAGGTTATATGTTTTTGATTGCTTTTATTTTATTTTCAGCTGTTCAGATTTAAATATTAGACCTCGCTTTTGTAAATGTGTTTATTTTACTGTGTTAAGCAAACTGGGCTTAATATAATGTTATATCGTGACTTCCTGGGCTCATTCAGATAAAAGAAAATAGTAAAAGGCAACCCCGCAGTTGGTACTTCAGAATAAATAGCTACATACTGTTTGTGTTTGTTTAGTTTGAATATACAGCATGATTTAACCCAAAAATCCACAGACAAGCTCTGCCTGTTACATCTGCCTGTAATATTTTGCATCAATTTTTAATGTGAAATTCCAAGTCTCATGGCAGGCAGGGACCATTTTGTAGAAAACTAACATTTATTTATCGTTTTCTCATCAGCTCCATATGTCAAAGTCTATTTATTGGATAATGGAGCATATGTAGCCAAAAAGAAAACAAAGATTGCACGGAAAACGCTTGATCCATTGTACCAGCAAGCACTGCTTTTCGAGGAGAGCCCACAGGGTAAAGTGCTACAGGTGAGTGTGGGGAACAGGTTTCCTGTCTCTGGTCTGCCCTAGATCCTGAATCCATTAAATCTCACATTGTTTTTGGGTTTTTTTGGTTTGTTTGATGGTTTTTTTATTATTATTTCTTCCTCATTTCAAGGGCCATTTAGTGTGTTTTGTCTTTCCCTGCAGGTAATCGTCTGGGGAGACTATGGGCGGATGGACCACAAGTCCTTCATGGGCGTGGCACAGATCCTGCTGGAGGAGCTGGACCTGTCCAGTACAGTGATTGGCTGGTACAAACTGTTCCCCCCATCCTCACTGGTGGACCCCACGCTAGCCTCCCTCACCCGACGGGCTTCCCAGTCATCGCTTGAAAGTTCATCAGGGCCTCCAGGGATCCGATCCTAGTGAACTAGCGGGGGAGCGAGGGCAGAAATGGCTAGATAAAATGAAAGACAGGACAACAATCAGAAGCAGATAGTAAATCACGATCAAAGCTTTGTTGGAGCCAGACAATCACTTCCTTCTTTTGTCAGTGGTCTTACCTCTTTTCTTAAATTATTTCCAGCTTTTCCCTCTGATTTCTTTAATGTTTTCCAACAAACGAGGCTGGTGCAAAGCACCGGGGGAAACGCTGTTAAGAAATGGAGAAACTACTTAGGCAAAGCTAAGGCTGGCGTAAAATGGTTAGCAGCCATGAAGGGTAGAGCCTAAATGAGAGGAGTAGAGTGCAGAGTGCATTGACCAAACTGAGAGCCTCCTCCATGCTCCGTCCATCATGCCCATCAGACCCGCTGAGACAAGTCCAGTTTAAAAGGGTGGCACTGCTAGCTGCTTGGTTTGCTGTGCATCACCCATCCTGGTCCCCAGAAAAATATGGATCCGAGGTTGGTTCCTATTCTCCATTTAAAAGCCCATCAGTCTTTCACTCTGCTCTTTTTTTCTTCTCTTTTTCCTTTCTGGGACAAACATTCGAACTAGAAAAAGGGGGGGGGGGTTACCGTTTTCTAATGGGAAGGAAGGAGGGGGCAAAGAAAGAAAACAGGAGCGATCTCTCTGCTAATGATGCCGTGCACGTCATGTTCTGTAGAAATCACTACTTTGTGTATGGACGTGCACTTTACCCTCCCTGAGGCTGACCACCGAATGGGGCTTTAGTGTGCACTATTACGAGATACCGCCAGGGTTGTACCAATCGGTCCATGCTTAGCAAGAGTGCGATAAAATTGCTATGGTTTCACTGACTGTTCTAGGGAGGAGCCCTGCACATTTTTTTTAATCAGACTTCAGTTTACATTATTTCGAGATCAATGCAAGCACAAGAGCTTGAATTTTTTACTGCAAAAAGTGTAACTTTTTGAAAGAAAAAGGGGAAAAAAATGAAGAAAAAATGCTAAATTAGTTATCTTTTTTTCCCACCCACATAATTTCCTCCTTGCCTTTGCTCTTGGGGAGAAAAAAAACTAAACAAAAACAAAGTTGACAGAACACCCGCCTCACCCGACCCCGTGCTCTGCTGTGAATGTGACAGTGACCAATCAGACGGCCCGGGACAAGGACGCCACTACTCACCCTCTGACAGACCACCTACTCCTCCCGCTAGGATTATGATGGGGGGGGGGGGGGCTGGGTTGGGGGCAGCATGATCCTGGAACTGTCCCAAGCTGCATGCACATTGTTTTGTAAAATGAAAAACAGACCGAAAAAAAAAAGTAATTGAAATAGATACGTGTGTTAGTTCCACATACTGTAGGCCAGCTTGTATGTTGCATGTACTTGTACAGTTTGCTCGTACTTAATATAAAGAGGTACCCGAGAAACCGAATTCATTCATAACACATGCAGACATTTGACTCAGCTGAACTCCAGACCATGCTATTCATTCTGATGCTGAATGCCTAAAAAAAGGCTTTTTTTCTTTCCTTTTTTTTTAAATATTGCTTTTATGTTGTTGTTATTTTTATGTTTTTTTTGTTTTTTTTTAACCCTTTGTTAACGTTGCTGTTCTGTAGTACTGAGCAAACCCGAGCCCACTCTTGTAGAAAAATGTTGGTGTACACCGTGATTTACTGCTGTGGGGCTGGGACTAATGTAGAAAATGTGTATAAAATCAATCAAAGTACATAGAGTATAATTATAACATAATTATACAAAAAAAATATCACTATACATAAAATATACTAAATATAATTATATATAAACACACACACACACACACACACATATATATGTATATATGTGTGTGTGTGTATGTATGTATATGGCCACGTATTGTAATATTGAGGCTACTCTGCGGCTTGCAAACAGGCCAAGGAAGACAAGGGGGGGGGGTCGATGTCCAGCCCCCTGGGACCGCTGAGCGGGTCCCGGTCCACAATCACCTCAAGGCCTGGTCGCCGTCGTCCTAGAAACCAGTCTCAAACTTAGGTGACTAGCAGGTTCCTTTCTGTCGGAAAAAAAGCCGTTGTCAGAACTCCCCCCCTGTGCTTTTAACTGAACTTCCAACTCATGTCATGTGAACACGTTTAATAAAGTTGACTTTTCTTGTCCAGTCAGGCTGGTTCTTTTACTTTTTCAGTATTATGGAATAAAGATGCTGATTGTTTACAATCTATGTGTTCCATTGAAACGACAATAGAAACGGAAAAAAAGTGTTCACTGCGACATTTCTTGTTTGTATAACAGATGTGGCTCAAATGATGTGTATGTTTTATATTAAAAAGAGTTCATTTTTATTATTTACAAATAAAAAGGCTGTGTGGAAGAAAATTCATTTTGACTTCCTTATACTACACGAACAGTCATTTACTTATTTATTTTTAAGTTAACTTTTTTTTTTTTGGATGTATTGCTCCAACTAATCACATAAAACATGAGGTCTTTAGGCCAAAAATCTAAAAATCTCTGGAAAGGTTACGTTGACTTGGATAACCTCTCAGCTTGTGGGAAAACAAATATTTACCCTGTTTCTACAAGCTCCGCCCTTGATGGCCTCTGTCTTTATTACAGATAGACATTCAACAAAAGAAGCTGGGATCCCCCAGACAGAAGAACTGGGACTGCCTGGGAGGTCACCGCCCTCGTTTGAGTCATGCCATAAGAGTAAGGGGGGTTTTGTAAGAATCAAATCTCGGGAGAGTCTGAATAAAAAACTTCGGCGGCACTCTTCTCAAAAGCCCCACCTAGTGGGGAAACTCCTCACAACACCATTTGCCATACAGCTTGTCTGTTGAGCTTCGTTTTCTTCCCTGTTATTTTCTTTTAGACAACGGTTCTATGGGGTCCAATGGCGTATCAATGCATTTATATTTTATACTTTTTTTTTTTTTACTAAATTAATTTAGATAAAAACTAAAAAGAATTCGACTTTGTATTAAGTATTTATTAAACTTAAATTTTAGTATTAAACTAGAATTCCTGAAGCCTTGCTAAGAGGTCTGGGCCTTTTAGTGATGAGGAAACTGAATTTGAATCTCACTGTGGCCTGAAGCGCCAGGAAGTTACATTGGTGTTGGAATATGTGAGGCAAAACAGCGTCTGACCACCTAATGTGAAGGATAAATCACGCAACGTGAGCTATTAAAACTGCCCTCAACTGAAGCTTCCATAATTCACCTTTGCTTTTTCGGCCTTACCTCGGCAGTCGCGGAAACTCACTACAGTGGCTTAATCGCACACTTGCACACCCATCTAATTGTGAAGCTCTGATACGCGATCGATTAAAAGTGATTTTAAAGGTTTTTAGAGGTTGCAAGTGTAAAAACTCTCCCACCACGCTGCAGATCGGATGGTAGTACTTTTATGCTGCGAACAGCCCTTTTCACAAAAACACATCACAAAAATACTCAATTGAGTCGAGGTCTCAGGAATGCACAAGCCAGGCAAGGCTTTCCCACTCCTCAAGTGTCCTGCGTTGATGATCGCGTTCCGATCTGATCTCGGACGGTATGGTCCCCTGCTGTTATAGCCCATCCGTGACAAGAACAGACCAGTTGTGCAGTCTGAGAGGCCGCTCTGCGCACCGCAATTGTTCTGGGCCGCTATTTCCCAGTTGGTGGCCCACTGGTTAGCTTGCACGACTTTTGCCATTCTCCTTCATCTACTCTCATCAACAAGCTGTCTTCAACCGCAGGACAGCCGCTGACTGGATGTTCTGTTTGTCGCATCAGTTTTGATAAATCCTAGACATTGTCGTGTCTGAGAGCGGTCATTTCTGAAATGCTGGACCTGGTGCGCCTGAAACCGACAATCATAACACACTTAAAGTCACACGTATTGTCCATTCTAACGTTCAATCAAAACGATAGATTTTGTAAGTAAGTGTTTCTTTTTCGAATCACGGCTTCATTGTAAGACCATTTAAAAAAAATAAAAAATTTCAACAGGAACAAATGTTCTGCAGGCTTTTGCTGAGTGTGGAAGTAGTAGTAAGAAAGTAGTTTAGAAAACTAGTAAGAAAATAAGGTGTGTTCTTACTGTGTTTTTACCATCAGTGGAAGTTATTTTGTGAATAAATAAATGACACACTCTGTAAGACACATATTTTATCCCCGTGGGAACAGTGTAATTGTCAAATGAGAGAGTGTGAGTAGGGAGATGGTGGGATGTAGTAATGGCTTTCCCAATAAACCCCCTCCTGTAGTGCCCAAATCTTTTGTTTATATATAAGATACATATTTGATAAATAGATAGCCCTATTCACTGTGCATAGCAAGAGTAAGATAAGTAGTATTTTATGCTAACGTCCCAGAGATACCACAAAAGGAACACACAAAAGTTGGCTTACTTATATTCGTAAGAACCACCATACTAGGCAATTTGGTTTAACATAGCATGTCACGGCTGGTTATTTGTTGCTTCTTTTTAAATGTGATTTGTTATGCTGTGGTTCAAAACATATGGATTTGGTAAATGTTTGCCTTGATGTAATGTTTAATTGCTTGACCTGTGACAGGAAATTTGAAAACAAATGGAATTGTTCTGTAAAAAAAGATCACCCTTCATAAATGTCATAAATGAATTACAACTCATATTGAAGTTTTGTCTTTTAACTTATTTCTTTCAAGATTTTACGATTGAACTAATTCATTATCATCTGTGAATGTGAAAGAACGTCATCTGTGAGAACACATTTTGTAATACCCTGTGGTGTTCTCGGAAGGGTTTTGCTGTTAGGGTTTATGCTGTTGCCTCACTTCATGGGTGAGAATGATGGCAATATAGTAGAACGTTGTCACCACAATTTCTGCCGCTGTTCTGAATTAATTTAAATTAAGTTCCCTGTTTATTACGACTTTCCCTGGAATTATGTCTGACCACGTTGGCCGCTGGTTCAAACTCTCCACAATCTGTAACTGCTTGAGTCAGGATTATTGTCTCCCTCAAGGGGACGTTTAAAACTAACTAAAACTAATCTAGAGTGACTTCACTAGGGGGGCACATGCAATGTTGGTGGCACCGGTTTATTTTCCGTTTCCTTTCTGTTGGAGCAGAAGGAGCTTAAAAATAACATCTGCAAACAATTCAGATGGCCCGTGTGATTGGTCCTCTGCGAACGACCCTGCCGCGCGGGCAGAGAAATTGTAAAAAATGATGGCAATGCATCACGTTATCAGAAGGTTTTTGTCAACAACTTCCAGGAAGTTCACATCCAGTTGTGTAAGATTTATCGTATTTAAATAGCGAATAAATAAACGAAAATAGTAAATGAAAACAAAACGGGAAACATTAACTATGTCCGATTTTTATGGTTGTTTTAAAAGTCAGATTTTTGTTAAAAAACGGCTGGAACTGGAAGCAATGATATCAATCTCGCAAGTTTATGCTGCGCTAATAGAAAATATGCGCTGATAAACCCCACTATTCTTGTATGCCTTGTATAATCCCTTTGGGCCAAAAAAGGTCTTCTTAATAGTCGCGCATAACGTATTTTGTAGATGGAATTCCGTTTTGAAAAAATTCCATCTATCTGTGCTGACACTTTTATTTGATCCCCGTCATAAAATAGACCACATCTGTTAATAAACTGAAATGGTGCTCTGGAAAAAATAACGTATACTGGGGAAATTAAACCCCATCTTTGTCAATGCCCACATGTTTTATCAACGCCTACCCAGCAAATAAATAAATAGGTTGTGTAGCAAGCTACATATTCCAATTCCGCTGAGCAGCAAAGAATTTGAGTAGCAATTAGCAATGTATGAAGGGTTTTTTTTTCAGGAGATTAATTATGTCTGAAACTAGGAAATATAATATGAATTTTAGAAATGAAAAACTATTTTGTGCATTGCACAGCAAACTTTTATACCAGCATTAATAATGCAAAGTAAATGGTTGTATTGGTTTTTGTTGCTATTTTAGGAGCATTATTGGTTTTGCTGCTGTTTCATTCTCAAAACAATTAAAATTACCACCACTGGTAAAATACATGCTATTAATACAAGCTGAGATTAATAAAACCCTGAATGTTAGATTTTAATAATGCAATACTGTTTCTCCGTGAAATACATTAAACAAAGAAATTTGTCACACAAGCATTCAATAAACTTTTGTTTTATTACTTGATCTCTGAAGGGAAATTAAAACAAATTAGATTTTTCTGTTCAAAAACGATCGCCCCTCGTAAATGTCATAAATGCATTACATCTTATATTGAAGTTTTGCGTTTCAACTTATTTCTTTTAAGATTTTACGATTGAACTCATTTATTATCATTTGTAACATATGGATAGGGTGGGGGACTCTAGAGGGTTTCAAAGAGTCATCAAAGAATAAAAGAAACAACAGAGCGTTCATTGGAAAATTGCCACTGCACCAGTGAAGAGGACCTCTGAATCAACCCCAACAATTGCACGATTTGCCATGCAAATTTACTGCCACTAGAGGGTGTAGATTTTTTCATGTTCAGATTATAGTCAATCCCACTTTACAACATGTGGTAGAAACAAATAGTAATACCAACAATAACACCAGTGTGAAGAAATTAAATAACAATTTTTTCTGGTAAAGTGATTTTAAACATTTGCTTGCTTTTTTATGTCTATGCACCTCCTATTTGGTTTTTCATTGATTCATTTATTTTTATTAGTTTTATAAAAAGAAAAATGTACTACAGTTAATCTCAACATATGTGAAGAATGTGTCCTCATCATCATCATCAGTGAGGGCTTCAGGTGAAAATGATCAGAGAATAGTCTTATATCCTTGTTGTTATATGTAGGATGTTTTGATAGCGTTGCATGAACTAAAGGAGTCCTGCCTTTAATTTGTCAATTTAACCGATGGATTTAGACAAATGTTAATATGTGTGTTGGTTAGGGCTGATCCTAGTTAAATGTATTATGATAAGAGCTGATCTAAGTTAAATGTGTCTGGGTTAAGACTGATCAGGCAGTCCAATAGCTCAGACCAAGCTCAAGTCTAAATGGAAAATACCAAAATCAAAATACCAAATCAAAATTAAAATATCTTGTCAATATCTTGAGATTTCATTCTCAGAGGTATAGTCTTCTGAAGGAATAGTATTCCAGTGTAAACCTTTTATCAGAATTCTGGCTAGAAAGATTAAATGTTTTTGTTTACTAAACTGAGTTAAAAAACCTACAGCTTCCTCCACACTGGCAGGGTCAACCCTAATTTTAGATACACATCCTTAACAGGTTTCCTTTCACCAAAAATAAGTGGACACAAAAAAACTACGTTGGCCATAAAATATGCCTACTGTCAAAATATTTTTTGAGAAGACGTAAGAAGTAATCCATATATCAGTCGGAATTTTGATTCCTAAATAAAACAGCATAATGTGCTCGCTTTATAAAGATGGATACTGATTGACAAAACTTAAGCACCTTGTTTTATTGAGCTGTGCATTGTTTCACCGTATGACTTTAACATCTTCGACACTTTCTACAAGCTAAAACTTTGTGTTCCAGAGAAAACATTATCCATTTTGATAGATATGAGCCACTTATGAGAATCATAATTCATCTCATTCAAACCATACCACATATATATGGCATCAGGATTTAATTTAAAAATATTTTTCCAGATTAAACACAGTTTATGATTAAAATGCCAATTTCAGCCAGGGATTCAGCCAAGAGTAATTGCTCTGTATTAGCTTTAGCCATGGTCTTTTTTTCCCCTTCAAGAGCAAGCGATATTCTGGATGTTTTGTGACAAAAAAGCATAAGTTCCAAAAACACGTTCATGGGTCATTTCGAATATTTCTTAGAAACATTTGCACTGGCTAGTTTATCCAGAAAGTCCTACAGAAATCGTTTTAGAGCACAACCAAAGAACAAACAAACTAATCAATTTTCTTACCCTTTAACACTTTAAAGGCAGCAACTACATCACCATCAAACTAGCCGTAACACAGTGAAAATCTGTGCACACAGATGATGAGATTGGTCTAAACCTGTGGGATATGCACACCACAGATTACACTTTTTTTGGTGTTTTGGGTTACCTCAGTGCTTGGACTGAGGACAGTAATAACAAGTGATAGTGAACCTGAAATATAAACATAAAAATGAGAGCAGAGATAATCTACTTGAATTTTGTACAAGAAGCTTCAAACCATGTCCATTGAATCAAAAATTAAAGAACAATCTGGGATTGGGTTTTGACATTTGAGAGCGTCTTTTTTCCCCATAAATATTCAGCAGTTTTAAATTCACTTGGTGACAATTGATTAAATAAAGTAGTCAATGGGAAGGAGAAACTGGTCGGATTATACAAATAATTACATATTAACAAAACGGCTCTCGCTCCCTACACACATCAAAGACTCTTTGTAGCAGAACACAGAAAACACAAACATATTCCTTAGTAACAAGGATATAGTGGGAAAATAACTAAAACAAAGAAGGAACAATACATCCAATATAACCCCGATGAACCCAACATGCACACAAAGTCAGGCCGGCAATCCCCAACATGTACAGGAGTTGGTTTGGTTTGGCTTATCCAATGAAAATGAGACTGGTCTCTCTATTTAATTGGAAAAGGTACTTTTGTGTGGTGCCATTACCTTATTGTTTTGTTTGTTTTTTATTTTTTTATTTAACCAGGCATTATGGGACCTGACCACTCTGCTCCCCATGTCTTGTCTCGGTTAGTGTGCCCCTACTGCCCCCGAGGATATCCCTGCCAGATGTTGCAGGCTCTTTCTGGGGCAAGCGCAAAATGCCCCACTTCTGTAGTGGATTGTGATGAGTTGAGTCCTAGCACCCTGTCTCGGATATCCAGCTGCTCCTGGGGGCCGAGAGAGGGTGCCCATGCTCCTTCAAACATCATATCTATCCCCTCTCTCCCTCTGGTATCTGCTCACCCTTTGTCCCGTTCTGATATGCCCGAGTCTGTTGAGGGCTTACCACAACTATCCCCAAAGGCAGTAAAGAAAGAATATCGATGTTCATCGGGCCCTGGCTGTGACAAACCAGTATGCGACCAATTGTGCCATCCGGCCATCGCTCTGTGTGGCTGTGTCTAAATGTTTTAACAGATTACTGAGAGGACTAAACACCAGCAGCTAGAGGTTTTCCTTCTAGTGTAGTTTGGATTTTTTCCACTCTGTTGGGTGCAAGCTTCGGCTTGCACAGATTTTTACCAGTTCCTGCCCTCCATTTATGCTGGCTTGCATGGGAGCGCATGCGTTTATACCAGTCGAAACATGTTTGAATCGATTATGAGCCAGGGAAGCCCACCCGAGCCGTCTTGGTAAACTGTTTACCTACAGGGTGCAGGCTAGCAAATCAGTACACTTGGATGAGCACATATACACCACAACATGTATGTGGAGTATGCATACACTAATGTGTATCACGTTTGATTTGACATATATAT
>JAOVYW010000087.1:279118-296425 GCA_025775045.1 Hiodon tergisus | reverse complement strand
ATTAGTGGTGTCATCCTGGGAGGCGGGAGCAAGAGTGATGTCATCCTGGGAGGCTGGAATTCTCTGGGAGGGAGTTCGACCTGCACACAATATATGGCACAGCACACAAAACAAACAACTTCCCATCCCAGAGCTAGCGGGTTGTAACAAGTTGTTTTTTAACATGGCGTCTAACCACGATATGATAACTTGTGAAGATTATTACGTTTAAATATTTCTTATTCACTTAAAAGAGATACATATTCTTTGGTTATAAGGGAGCTATTACTTGTCGAGCTTGCTCACTTGTATTTGTTCATGGGAAAACAGAATTCTGTAGCATTGGCTGGAGCGAAACTTCTGGCTAATTCTTTTATTTATTTATCATACATTATTCTACATATTCTTACATTCACCTCTATTAATCCAATAATTATTTACAAATGACTTAGCTGATATAGTAGACATATTATATACTGATATATTGGTATTCGGACCTGCTGAGTCCTGCTAAATAATGAGATGACATCATCATGTCTGTAAAAGCACAAGGCTGTCCCTTGTCACTCGCTGTCAGTATTTTATAAAAAGAAGGCCCCGTCCCAAAGGCCTGCATGAAATGTCAAGCACCAGATTGTTATCTGCAAAAATGGGCAGATTACATGGTTAAAAGAAACACAATGTATCTCTGAAGATGTTAAAACTCCAGAAGGGCAGATCTACGAGATTTGTTTTGTTGTTTGTTTTTTGTCTATCCCGGCATACTCCCTATCTCTCATCCAAAGTTTAATTGAACCACATGCAGCCAATGAAAATAAAACTCCTAGAACACCATTAACTTTGTTTGAATTATAAGAAGTTAATCCACAAACAGCATCCATTTTAATGGTCCTTGTAAGTCTTTACCGAGCTTCATTAGTGTGTCATAGGCTTGTTGTCTCATTAATTGAACAACAGTTACGCCGGTATTCTAATTTAATATTCAGTAGTTGTATTTCAGAGGCACAGAAAAAGCAAGGCAGGGATAAGCGATAAAAGTTATTTCAACTTTACACCGAACATCTCCAAAACCGCTTGACATATGGAAATTTAACTTCTGCAGTTTAAAAAAAAAAAAAAAAAAAAAGCTTAAAATACATCTGCTCCGAGATCTACCAAATAAGTTTTTTTTGAGAGGGCAAGAACACCAGGTTTGATTAGCTCAGTTACATATCACAGTCATAAATAATAAACACTTGTCTATTTGCATAAGCTTTATATAAAAATGGAAAAAGATTGAAGATTACATCCGTGTGTTGTTGTGTGTTTAGATGAGGGGGGAAAAGGCCCATTATCATGCATTTTCATTATCGTGAAAATCCTTAAGATCCATATGGTTTATGATTTGTGTTATTTTCAGTGTTTCCATAAACTGGATTTAGATCGAGTTTTGGTTCAACCTGGAACCTGGCTGTGCTTTGCCTCGTAAATATGAGGGCCTGAATATAGGGTGATAAAGAATGCAGCTGAAACAACTATAGAATCACTTGCACTGTTTTAATAGGGACACATCTCAGGAACCATGGGCTTCACGTTGATCTTTATCTTTTAGAGGTGTCCTCCAATAATCTGCAGGCTGCATGCTGGGACACATTGTTTTTTTTCTCTGTATAGTATACGTGCTGTTTCAATTCTGCCATTTCAATTCCGTGACCTCATTTTGCAGGATGGTGCTCACACTGTGTTTACCTGTGTTTGAATGCCCCTTTCATCTCCCATTTCCTTTAGGCCTATCACTTATATTGACACCTTACCCTTTCATCTAGATCTGTCAATTTCTGACCTCTCCTGACCTTCCATTGTCATTTTTAACCTGATTGAATTACATTCTCTGTCTGTGGTATCTGCCGGATGTCTGTTGTTACCTTTAATTCTTCTTTTTTGAACTATTGAGCTTTTCCGCAGCGGCACCAAGTGATTGTTAAAATAATCCCTTGGGGGGCTCCCGAGTGTCTCAGCTGGTAAAAGGTGGTTGTCTGAGCGCAGGCTTTGGCCTATGGTTCAGATATGTGGGTTAGAAAATAGATCATGTCACTGTGGGCTATGACCGGGAGACCCCGAGCGGTGGTGCACACTTGGTTGAACGGCACCCAGAATAGGGCGAACTTAAGCAGGTCTGCAGTTCCCTGAAAACAACACACCCTGCTTTTTTTCTCAGAAAATTGTCATTAAGAAATATGTGTGTCCTTCAATCTCAGCCGAACCACTTAAACAGGTTGTATAGCCTGCATTATGTTAAGTGAGGAATGGCTCATTATTTTGGAATCTGCCTATGCAGATTAAAAGCATGCAGTTCCTTTAATCCTATGGTTTCATCATTTTAAGGTTACTGGTGTATTTTCAGGACAAATGATATATGATAAATGAGTAAGCAAAGCGCACAAATATCTCTCAAGTTTGCCTCTGTATTGTTAAGAAAAAAGGGTGTAGTACTTTGATCAAATAAATTGTGCTAGTAGTACAAATAAATGTTGTCTCACCTTCATCAAAATGTTTTCCAGGAGTCCACTGTGAAACGGAAATAAATGAATGTAACTCCTACCCATGTCGACACAAGGGAACGTGCATGGACTTTGTGGGACAGTACAAATGCACGTGCCCTGCAGGTAAGCCTGTGCAGCTGTCATCTGTATTACACCGTGTCTGATATTCAGCCACCCAGCCCTATTACCGTACAGGCTGTGACTGACAGCTGAGCAAATTGCACAGTTCATTGCAAGAGCTCACTGCGCAATTGGATTGTGTCAATATTTTGTTATGATATACTCACCCTTTCATAGGCATTGTATTAATGAAATTCCCAGTAATTGTTGATTCTTCTGCACCGGCTGAGGCCGCATTTGCATTCACTGATGCAACGCGAGAGCCCCCCTCCACATCCCACCACCCCAGAGAGCTGCATGTTGCTGGCTCTGCCAAAAATCTACTGTTCTGCCAGCTGCCTCTTTCCGTCCATTGAGTGCTGGGCTGTTTTGAAGAAATGCCAGCACAGGCCCAAATTCTCCTATCCCGAGGAGAAGAGCTGACTGTGGAGCTTCTATACATGACCTTTGTGAAAGGTAGGGAGATGCTGAGACCCAATCAGAGGTTTAGAATCATTCCCTCAAACTGCTCAGGTACTTCCAGTTATTGTATCAAGCGTAAAAAGGATTAACTGACATGCATGTGCGGTTGGAGCAAGGAATTGAGGTCACTGAACGGTCTGGCAGTGTTATGAGTAATGAATTTCTGAATGAATACAATGTTAACTTTATAATTCATTCATATTTGACAAATGTTCCAAACCAGGCTTAAATTGCTTTGCAAATTAATATAGTTTTGTGACATTGAAGTTATGAAAACTGACACACTTTGAATGAGAATCTCTAAATTGAGGGCTAGGATCCCAAAAAACAGTTGTCTAAAAAGGCGGATATGCGTTAAAATAAAAATAAATTAACGTACTTCCCTGGTTTAATTCACATCTTTATTCTCAAAAAAATCTAATCAAAATGTGATGTACAGTACTGTGCACCCTAGATTAAATACATTAATGTAGTCTTGGATGTTTATATTTTTGACTTCTGCATTAGTATTTCAGTAGAAAAAAAAACTGTTTTTAGATTTCTAAACATTAATTTAACTATATACAGTTAGGTATTTTGTTACAGAAAGTAACATATTATGTAATAGACCATTTTTACCTGATTACTTTATATATTAGCGGTATATAGCCCAGAGCATATTAAAACAAAGCGAGCAAACCATTATCAATGCTAATGATGCTAAGTATCAATGACATAATGAGCTGGTTGAACCAAACATAGTGAAACAGAAACGGTTGTAGAAGGAATTAAACTGGGCGAAGGAAGGAACCAAACTAAAAGGTGAGGGTGTGGCAGACATGACAGTTTAACCTTAAATCATCAATTCTTACACCATGGCAAGAGCGAGCATAGCAACAAGACACAAGGTGGTCATCCTGCAACAGCAAGATCTCTCCCAACCAGACATTTTGCGGCAGAGTTTCAAGATACGCTGTCCAAGTTCTTCTGAAGAAGCATCAAGAAACGGGTATGGACACAGAAACTGAGTGCAGCAGACGAGAGATACATCAAATTGATATCCCTTTGAAATCGTAGAAGTCCAGCACTGCTATTAGCTATGAACTCAAAGAATCCACCGTAACCCAAGAACACCCCTCTACAATCTGGGGAAATCTTCTTAGAAGATCAGAAATCGTGTCTTCATGGAAGAGTTGCTTCTAAACGCCAAGAGACTAACCTACGCACAAAAACACAAGGAGTGCGATGCTGAATAATGTCAACAAGTGCTCTGGACTGACAAGTCAAAATTAGAAATTTTTGCTCAAACAGGTGGATGTTTATCCATAGAAGAGCAGGAGAGTGCTACATGGTAAGTGTCTGCAGCCAACAGTGAAGCATGGCGGAGGTTTCCTGTAGCTTTGGGGCTGCATTTCTGCAAATTGAGTTGTTAAAAAATTAAGGGCATCCTCAACAAGCAGATTCTCACCCATCGTGCAATACCATCAGGTTGGTGTCTGATCTGTTGCAACTTCATTCTGCAGCAAGTGAATGACCCCAAATACACAGCCAAGGTCATAAAGAACTATCTTCAGTGAAAATAAGAACAAGGCATTCTGAAATAGATGGTAAGGCCTCCACAGAGCCCTGATCTCAACATCATCGAGGAAGCGAGAAAGCCAAATTATGTAGAGGAACTGTGGAAAGTTCTCCAAGATGCTTGGAATTATCTACCCGCCGATTTTCTTATTTTAAAAAACACACAGTATAACTGCCATGTACAAAGGGTGATACAGATAAACAAAGAAAACATATACATACATACAATGAATTTATTTAATTAAAACTGTGTTTCAGCATCATTTGGCCCTGCATTGGACAAGCATTTAGGCCTACAGAAAAGGAATACATGGATGGATTAATTAATTTATCATAATTGTGCCGATTCTACATCCCTTAACAGCTCTGCAGCTGCAATATTGTTAAGGGGCTCGTGGTGGCCTGTGTTGTTAATTATTAATGCACTTTGAAGTAATTGCTTATGAGGTAGGGTCTTACCCTGAATTTCTGAAATAAATGTTCTCTTCAAAAGTAAAAAAATGCATAATGGTGTTTACAAAGCATGATGCAAGATATACGATACTGTGTTGCTCATAAGAAATCAATATTATCTTTAAAAAATTGCAATTGAGCCAATATTAGGACGTGTGCAGATGCGATGTGTGTGACTTACAAGTGTTGCCCTATGTGCACTAGCTATAACCTGTGTGTAGGATGATTAGTGTAATTGCCACAGAAATACTTCTGCAATTGCCACCCTTTTTTCCCTCAATAGGTTTTCTGGGAGAAAACTGTGAAGTGGATGTGGATGCTTGTGCATTTCTTAATGTCACCTGCCCCCCTGACTCAAGGTGTTTGGACCTATCAGAGGGCCTGCAGTACCTTTGTCGGTTGCCATGCCCGCAGCGTATGCAGGTGGGTAAAAAACATGCAGAGTTGCAAAACCATATACATATACATCATCTCTCCTTTTTTATTAATCCCTCAAGTACCTGGAACATATCTTAAATTCCAGCTTGTATCCCAGCCTATTGTACTTCCATGTGCCTGTCCAAAATTAAATTAAATGCAAACCACTACACTGAGCCAGCCGTGTGAACCTCTATTAATGATTTTACAGAGAGATGTGGAAATTCCAATAAATAAATAAAAATGTTAAGAAATTATGCTTTTAAAGAGTAGATATGCAGTGCATTATTTAGTACATAAGCAGTTAAGGGGATGGTAGTTTCACCTCTTTGGATGACTGCATGTGAATGAATGTTGTTTAAAATAATTTATTTCAATAATTAAAAAATACATTTATAGGCCACAACACTTTAAATGCTAGAAAATATTTATAGTGCTGCTTAAAATGATTAGTGCCTGATTGTTTATACATTACATTTGTGCAGAACACAGCACATTTAGTCAGGACAATTAACCCCCCTTGGAAAACATCTGGTTTAAGATGTGCTGCTATTCTCTATCAACATTTCTTCACTGATCTATTGACAGTATTTACCTTTCTGCTTTACTGAAGTATTTGTAATGCAATGCTCTAACTGTCATAAAAATTCAAAGCACTGAAGAAAAATCAATTTTGCTTTATGCCTTTGGGTTTGGAAATACCTAATGGCTTTAATCACCACAGTGGATTGAACATGTGACATAACATTGGATTTACAGTATAATTCAGTATTAGCCAGCATTTCAAATGGATTCATTTTGTTGTGCTTGAGCAAACATATTACATTTATTTAAAAATTGATTTAAAAACAAATAGGAACCCATTAACAGTCCTTTTGATTGTTATGTTTATAGTAAATACCTTTGCAGGAACAAGATATAGGTTGCCGTACATTCTTCATTATTACATTTTCGAAGCTATCATGAGATTTTTGGTTTTGTTAAGATGAAAAGACAAGTTATTTCACATAAGCTAGGACGAAGTCAAAATGTTGGCACTAATCTAATTTTATACACAATAATTGCATATTACTGAATTACAAATGGTACATTGGCATTTCATTCTTTTTAGCTGTTTTAGGTTTTATGTGGCAAAAACCTAAAACTGCCAGTGCCTCAAGATTGGATGTAGCAAAATGCAGGAAAATACTCCAGGAGGACCTGCTTCAGTCCGCTAAAAACTAAAGCTGGGGAGGAAATTCACCTTTCAGCAAGACAATGATCCCAAACCCAAGGCCAAGGCCATCACAATACGGCTAAGGACTAGCAAATATATCCGCTTATACATGGACTGCTGCTGCTAGGCACACAGTATGTCATCCAAGTTCCATCTGGCCATGTTTCCCTCATGTTTGGTGTAACCCTTTCTATAACTTTTGACAGCCATGTGCCAATGGAGGTCGTTGTTTCCTGGGAAAAGGTGACAGTTACACCTGTGTCTGTTCACCTGGGTGGACTGGGAATAACTGTCTTGAAAACACTGATGATTGCATTGAACACTGGTGTCAAAATGGGGCAACATGTGTAGATGACATCAGCAGCTACAGGTAGGTATCTTATTTATACACATCAATCATCAGTCCATATAGTTTTAATTTGAAAGTCTTTTTGGTGCTACATTAGATAAATTGATGAGAACAGCATTGGGCACTCTAAACCTTGCATTAATACAATTAGAGTCAGTGTCAGATATATTATTGTATATATTTTAATTTATTATAGTTTTATATGGAATTTAAAATAGGTCAGCTTACTGATGGATAACATTATCTAACATTTCACCAGGTGCCAATGTCGTCCTGGCTACACTGGAGCTCATTGTGAAATGGCCATTGATTACTGCATCGGAAACCTCTGTTCCAAACATGGCACATGTCTGAACCAGCAGCAAAACTACACATGCCGTTGCATGCTGGGATACGAGGGGAGATACTGTGAACAAGACACGGATGAATGTAGCAGCTGCCCATGTGCAAATGGGGGCACATGCATTGATTCTGTTGCCGACTACATCTGCCATTGTTCCCCAGGTTTTGAAGGTATGTTACAAGACACATCCTGTTTCTCTGTTTAATGCAACATAATTAATCAAACAGACACATCTGATTTATCACGCACAGGACCAAACTCAGTCTTAGTTGATTTTGAGGTCATTCACGTCTATTTCTAATGAATTGAGCATGTCCCAGAAAGATTTAATGGATTAGATGCTGAAGCCAAGAGTCGGATAAGGAACATTAGGCATGTTATTGTCACACGTCCATTGATTTACAATGACTGCAGTTTGCAGATGTGTATTCCCCTGAAGGTAATAGGACATGGCAGCACCATAAAACTTCCGTCATTAAGGTGGACATTCTCTTTTTATGTCTCAAAGATATGCGCTGTAGCAGTTTCTAAGGATGATATCGCACATTGGTAATACAACTTTTATGGCTAATGTGCTACAAAACCTTATCAAGATTATTTAATGTTTAATGTTTTCCACTGCTGGTGTGTAGTTTACCTATTATTTATAAAACCGGGTGTGTGAATATTGGCACAGCTGTGATGTGGCTGTGATCATAGCCGTACCTATAATCACAGTAAAACACCCTTTAGAGGCTCTTACATATAAAGGAATGTAGCCACAGATCCCTAGTTGAGCTCTCGTCAACGCGAATAGAGGCTGCACTATGTCTGCATTCGCACACTGTAGATGGCACAGATTGATCCCTCTCTGGTCCTACATTAAAAGAGACATGGTGTGTCTGGGCATAGATGCGTTAACACACCACTGGCCAGCGTGCTCTGGTCATGCATTTCCGCCAATAGCGTTGCTCCCATTATGCATCAGTTGATTAAAAGTTAACAGAAGGATTTTGTCTATCCATTGATTTTCAGTTTTTTTATGGTTTTCTTTTACATGAAGATACTGCGTCATTTAAATGTTTACAAATATGTATTACATCAAGATGTGTTTTATGAGGTAGTAACTTTGCTTTTGAGTGAAAAGTGTATATTATATTAGCTGAATTTGCAAAACTGGGTGGCACGGTGGTTCTGAGTTTAATTTTGGGGCCTCATGTTGCTACGGGTCTAGTTTGGATCTAGCTCAGTTTAATGTGGAATTTGCAAGTTTTCTCTGGGTCCTCTGTAATTAACACTTGAAAAAAAGAAATAATGACAATATACATATATATATATTTTATAAATTTGCTGATGAATATGCTAGTTACAACAATTGCACTGTACCACAGTTTGCATCTGATTTGAAATCTGCTTCTAAATAGCCAATTCTCCCAGCAATTCCTATTCACTGTGGCTGTGCATGTACCACAGGCCAAACTATCTATGGTAGTAGGAATAAATAAGTGTATCATCATTTTAACATTTGAAGTACAAGTAACTGAAAAACTGGAAAAACACAGATATTGAACATTTTTTTGAATGAAATAATAATCAGATTATGTTCCAGCTGTGTTTTTTGTGTGTTTTTTATGGACTCCATTCCATATCTCTATCACTACCCCGAAGCTCAATGTTCTTGTTATCAGATGGAATGATTCTAACATCAAGAACATGCTGTTTTATGCCATTAAGCTCGCCAGTATGCGTTGCCCTTGGATATAATTTTATAATTGACATAAATTGACCTTAATAAAATTGTACAATATTTTATATTAATCTGAAATTTGCTTTATTTGCAGTGTTGCCCTGGGGCTACTCAACATTGTATGGAACAGTACAGCATTGTATTTAGGCAGCACCATTTTTATTAACAAACAAATGTAACATATATATATGTTAATTTGGTGTTTTATATACATTTTAATTTTGAGAATTATATTTTGAGTTAAATTAATCAATACATTAGTTTTAGTCAATTAATAGATTATACATTCTTACCATTATTTAACGAATGAGTATGTTTAAATAAAAGCACCATTTGATGGGCTCTTGTAAATGTTAAATAATAAAATTTTATGCAATAGTGGGAATGAAATAAATATTGGTTGTTTCTTATGAACAATGCGTTGAATAGAGGGATAAAGTCAGACACAATGGAGACAAAGACTCAGTTTAGGCAAGTATTCAGACTGTTATCCCTGAAGGTAAATACCGGGCAAAATACATTGTAATGATTGTGTTAATTTAATTTACATTAATCCTTGCCTGATCTCTCCTTTAGGCAGGACATGTTCTGAGAATGTGAACGACTGTTGGTCCAGGCCCTGTCTGAATGGAGGCATTTGTGTGGATCTGACTAATAACTACACATGTTGTTGTCCTTTTGGTAAGTAGGCTGATTCGGTCATACTGTGTACTTGTTATTCAAAATTAGATTAATAAGATAAACGTTACCCTCAATGCATATTTTGAGGATTTTCAGTTTGCCTGTAGTTCAGTGGGTTGCCTGGGTAATTTGTATGAACTGTGTGGGAGTGTACCAAGACTTAAGCCCCATTCCTACTCTGCTGATTGTCCGTTTGCCATTTTAAACAGCTTGGAATTGTTGAATCTGTATTTGGTGTGGTTCAGTTTTAGTGTGAAAGCTAAACATACCTGCCGCAGTTACAAAGACGAAGTATTCAATGGTGCTAATTTTAGTCTGCAACAAGTCATACCAAATAAAATCAGATCAGTGCATCAAAAGAAGAAAAGCGTATTCAAGTCATTGTTTACTGAGAAATGCTAAAGTATTCTTGCAAATGCTTTCAGTTGAATGACGTGCTATATATTAACTACGTTACATCGTTCAATAGTAGTTCATCATTCATAGCCTGATACAATCTGATTGCATGAAAAAAGTAGGCGGACCATTGATTCCCAATTATCCCTGATGTGTTATTAAACAAAACTTTTTGACCATGTAGTAGTTGTTGAAGAAAAGCAAAGCAATGCCTTTATCCGATATTGCAATGTTTTGTGGCACATTTTATGTCTCTAGTGTGCATAATTTATTATGCTCTTCATAAATGGAATTAAATAAGTACGATACTTACATGACAGATGGAACAAAGCAAAAAACGGATAAAGAATGTAACTAATCACATTTTTCAATTATTGATTCAAATTGCAGGTCTTACTCTTCCTTCTGGACCACAGATGCTTATATTTGGGCGCAATAATAGACACCCTTCATGGGCCAACTAGCAAAGACATTTAGGATGTTATACAGCTGTCTAAGTCTAAATTTTGTTTCTTTAAATTGAGGATTCTGGTCTCAGTTTATATGTTCCTATGCTTATTCTTATCTATATCGCACTCAACCAAATACAATTTATAATTGTTTGGGGTGGGAATTGAATCTACTCTGTTAAGTAGCAGTTTCTTCATTCATGTCATTGTGGCTTCCCATCAGTTCTGATATACATATGATATACATTCTTTCTTCCACATACCTTGATTAAATTATTGCAATACTATTCACCCATGGAATGCAAGGAACCAAAGTGGAGACAGTTTTCATCCGCCAGGGTTTAGAAGACTAACAAACAGACACATTTATTGTGAAAAGCATTCAAGTACTGTGTGTATATGAAACCATGCATCTAATTATTTTTCAAATGAGTTCTGTTCTAGCAGACACCACATCCAATGTTGCTTGAAATTATATCCCCTCTGATAGGGCCTAGGTGGACGATTTTCTTACTGATGTTGCTTATAGTTTCGCAGTTCTTATTTTGTTCCAGATTATGTGCATAGGATGTGCAGTTTTACCTCTGTTTTGCTGAATTTTTAGTTTATGTGTTGGCAGGTGTGTGATTCAAAGGCATCATTTGGTGAAATCTGCTGAATATGGTTTTCAGATATGCTAGAATTGATTTTATAAGTTCTTTAATATATGAAAGAAAGATGCAAATCATACTTGGTGAACAGACCAGATTTCTCAGTGGCCTTTGTTCTGTTGTAACCTGCATTACAGATTTCCAGATTTTACAGCAATTGCCTATTACCCTGAGGTAATTTATGGTTACTTTAAATCAAAATAAAATCTGTAAAGAATATTGCTTTGAGTATTGAAAGGAAGAAAATAACATTTAGGTGGATATATATTTCAGACATATATATATATGTACATTTTTGGAAATATTTTGTAGTATTCTTGTTTGATTTGTATTGCATTAATTCTTAATTTGTTTTCCATAGAATTAAAAAAATTACATTAAAGTTTTTTGCGTCTAATAATCTAGAAACAATACTTCTAGTCATTTCAAATTGTAAATGGCATTCAGGGGCATTCATTACACTTATAATTTGTTACATTATAAAACAACATACATCAGCAGACCTTATTTACTACAGGTATCGGTTACATGGCGCAGCTGTGCTTTATTTATAGCGAAAGCTATTGACGCGAGCATTTATCAATGGCCTCTGCTTCGGTAGACAAATGCGATATAGATCAGCCTGGCAGAACGGGTCTTTATGTCAGTGATTCGCCCAATTAGCATACTGGGCAGCAGGTAGGCTGCCTGAGGAAGAATCAATGCTTTCATAAATCTACTGGAGAAAGGCTGTCTTTACCTAATAAAACATAAAGCAGCCATAAATGTGTTTGGCATTTTGAAATGTATGCTTTATGGCCAGTTTGTGAATTGCAATTTTTTAATGGCCCCTTACAAGTTTCGGGAAAATTATTAAACTTGTGCTTTATTTTAAATAATGCACCTGCATCATTATGTATCTCCCTTCCTTCCTATTAAAAAAAAAAAAAAAATGTCAGATGCCAGTCTTCCTTCATAATCTACGGAGCATTTTCTTTTCCCAGCAGGAAGAACTGAATATGTCTTAAATAAATGTAAAAATAAACTAGAATTAGGCCTAGGCCGAATCTAAAGAGATTGTAAGTCTTTTTTGTATAGCCAGTCACATAACTCAAGAAAATTAAATAAATACATAAATAAGTCTCAGGTGTAAGCTAACATTAGGTACGTTTTCTGCAGATAATATTGTTACTTTTTGTAGTTAGCTAATTACTAAGTCTATTAAATCTAATAAGATATCTATAATTGTCATTGTTACTTGTCAAAAAATAATTATCGATATATAAGTACAATTAATTATATCTTGAATCATAATTTTTTTTACAATTTGATTTCTGGTATAATTAATTGAAATTGCTTCTAGTAAGAATTCAGTTTAAGACATCAAAAAACTAAATTGTGATTAGCTGTAACTACATATTTATTAATGATTCGAATGGATTAAATGTTAAATGACTTGCCATATTTTTGCAATTTGTGGTATCTCGAAGTCAAGGTTGTTTGAAATATGGCAAATATCTGCAATTTAGTTAAAGATATCTCTAAATTACAATTTGGCTTGCCATATACTCTGCCGTAGTCAGATTTATTTTATTTGAAATGTTTGATTAAACATTTTCTGTCTGTATGTTCCCTTATGAAACTATAAAGCATATTTCTTATTACCGACGGGCATTTCTGTAATATTGTGGACAATTAATCAACCAGTTCCATATTTACTTTTTGTTTAGGATACCCCGAGGAGTTCCAGACCGATACAAGTTAGCAGATCAAGTAGCAGCAGGTTTCGAAAACATACCAATCATTGCGGCCCTATTTCCAATTACTCCCAACAAAAATGTGGACCGTATTAATTATGTCCACTATAATGTGCAACGTCTGGCGAATGCTAGCAGAGATGCTATCGCTGGCCTATCTGAGCAATTGACTCACACGTCTCTAATGACAGTGCAGAATCGGATGGCTTTGGATATGCTTTTGGCTGAGAAGGGAGGGGTCTGTCACATGTTTGGGGATCAGTGCTGCACTTACATAGTCAATAACACAGCTCCGGATGGATCTGTAACTAAAGCACTTTGGGATTGTTATAACTGTGATATAATATTATATAATGGAAAAACAGAATGGCCTAATCCTTTTGGAGCAACAAAGTTGAGTGAATGTTAGCTAGCAAAACCATTGTCTCAATCACATTTTGAAGGTCATATAACTGGATTTAAGTATGGGTTAATCAATAATTGAACTTCCTGACTGCGTATTTGGCTAGCATGCTGCAATAGCCCTTGGCCCTGCAATAATTGCTTGCAGCTGTTTTTGTTGATTTTTTAATACTGATATTTATATTGCTGTTGATTTGGTACTGGCCAAAATTGGCTATCTATTTCCAAAATTCTAATCACAAGCTAAAACAAAGATTATAATGCCAAGAGGAAATTCCTGTAGAACATTTTTAATTGGTTTCTGCTGGAGTGCAAATTTGATTTCAGATGGGGTTTCAGAAAGATTAACTGGTCTTTGCCAGACCTGTTTAGACTATTAGTTGCTAACTTAAACTAAAACTAACTGGAATTTCCTCCCGGAATAATATAATTCATCATTCTTTTAAAACTAAAAATAATGACCCATGAGATCTTAAAAAAATATTGTGAAAAACTTTAGATCCTTTACATTACATTACAGCGCCTTAAATAGATTACCCTTAGGTGATATCTTGACTTCCTAAGCAATGGCCTCACAGATTGTAATGTCAAAAACGTGTAATATAGCCTATGCTCTACAGTTGTCATTAGAATTCCTTGATTGTTGAAAACGCTGCACCCTTCCAATGACATACAAGAAAAAGAAGACTCTCTTCTGCAAGGAACTGCTGATATATACTAAGGGAGAGGAGATGCTTAAGCTCCTTGACGGCTTTATAACAGTGGGAACACATTAAAATGAACAGCTGCGTAGGGACCTGCACTGATGATGCGAAAGTTATGTCCAGTACCAGGGGTGGGCTCGTCGGAAGACTTAAAGAAGTGGCCCCAGAAGCCCAATGGACACACTACATGATCCACTGAGAGGATTTTGCTGGTAAGAACATGGATTACCGTAACAGGGAAGGTTATAACCCGTCTGTTTGAATTGAGCGATAAGGTGCGCCTGTTTCTGATTGAAGTAGATTCTCTCATTTAAGTGACATCAAATGGTTGACTGCACTGTATATCTAGTAGACATTTTTGATTGTTTAAATTCATTGTAATGTCACTACTAAGGAAAATAAACAAATATTCTCAAACTCAATGACCATATTAACACCTTTACTAAAACATATTTTTATCTGAAGTATGTTGATTGTGACCTGACCATATTTTAACGGATAAGAAACACATTCAACTATCGGCTATCTCCCAATTCAAATCTCACCTTGAAAGCTCAAGAGGAATTGATTGACATTGTCTGTAATTCTGAAGCAGCAATTCCAGTCCTAGCCTCTGGCTGACTTCTGGGTTTCCCACGAAGCAGACTATCACTGTTGTAATTTACATCTACTTACTTATGCAAATCTGATTTCTCAGCTTTGACATATTTATAGAATAAATTTAATGTGGCGAATAATTTATTGAATGTGGAGAACTTCAGTTGACAATTCTCAAAATATCATATAGCAGGGAAGCTAAATTTATTTGTTATTGTGAAACTAAACTAAGTTAATGAAGAGGTAAAAATAACTACCAGGCTATACAGATGTTAGCTAGAACACTTTTACTTTCCAATTTCGAATAAAATCTTATCTAAACAAATTGTAAATTGCCCACTAGCAACTTTATGAAGTAGACTATACAAAGATTGGTTATCTTTGTATAGCCAAGTAAGCTTAAAAAAACTAAATGTATTTGTGTAAGTAGGTTAATGTCTTACAATAAAATGCATTAAAACTGAAAGATTTTTTCTTTCTTTCTGGTAGCCCAATGTACTACCAAAGGAATCAGTGATCTGTCCACCCTATGAATATATTCCACGGTGATGCATGGTGGTGGCAGAATCATGTTGTGGGGATGCTTTTCTGCAGCTGGGACTGGAAAACTGATCAGGATCGAAGGCAAGCTGGATGGAGCCAAATTCAGGGCAATTCACCTGAGACTGGGAGGAGTTATAAGTATTGTGCATAAAAACTTGCGTATCATACATCATCTTACAGAAGATACTTTTCCTGAGCAGTTAATAATTTTTTTTTTTTTTTTATCATTACACATTTCAAAGAAGTTCAATCAATAGCAGTGGAACAAAAAGAAAAATAAGCCTTTAGAAAGTATTTAGAAAAAATAATGTAAAGATTTAAATGCTTGATTATATTTTATGCATGTTTCCTGTCGCATAAATTAGCAGCACACTAAGCAGAATGAAAATCTAATTTGCATTTGAATTGCTATTGGATAGTGCACTTAAAGGTTCATGTAACCATATCAATTACTACAACTTCATTACTGCAGTTGCACTTATACCTGACACACGTCGATATGAAAGATTATCTGTGATCTTGTATGTAAATGAAATCAACCTTTGGTGAGTCTACTTATTCTATTCACAGCTCAAAAACTAATTGCAGGCTGGAGTTTGTCTTTCACCAGTGGTTGCGGATATATGCCTGGTTGCTGCACTTTGAATTTTGCAGGGATTTGTTTCACTGGTTTACTATTAATTTATTTTCTATTACCTTACAATTTTGTTTTGTATTCAGTACCTTGAAATAACTTACTGAATATCACATCTCCAGCCATGTGTTAATGTTGTCAATATTATTTAACCAGTGGAAGGCTTCATTCTTCATTAAAAGCCCTGTTTAAAATGTCTGAATGTCCTGAAGACAATATCCTCTACATGGTTACCCTCTGTGTAATGGTCTTAATGATCTAATGAGTGGAACTTACAAAACCTGAAGGACACAGTCTACTTCAAGCTAAGTTGTATCATATTTGGTAAACTCCCTATTGTAAAAAAAAGGACAAACCAAAATCCAATATATAAAACTAAACCCATGAAGAAAAAAGGTTAAATCTTTGCCTTATTAAAATAGTGCAAGAAGGAAACGGAGGCTTATGGTTATCGTACCTCATGCTGCCAGGGTCTATCCTGGGTGTCTATATGGGAGTTTGCAGGTTTACTGCCCAGTACCAAATTGAATGCTAATGTCTGTGGAGATGGACCAGCAACATGCAGGAGCTAAGGAAGCACCTTCCATCCTGTGTGCTATCAGACATTTTACTGAAAGAATAGAAAAAATGGAAGTAGTATTGTGAAAATAATAATGGATGTTGGTCTCTGGTTGGAGCTGAGGTGTAGACTATGGGTATAGCACTGCTGAAATTATCTGGATATAAATTGCATTGTTTCCTTGTAGAATAATGGGGGGAGAGGGGGGGAACATTCTCCCTGTAAAAAGCTTCCGGATGGTTCCTTGAGATTTTTACTATTTCAATGTCCCTTACAAGTAAGAGAAGAGAATGAAAATATATTTAACTAATTACCAGATTTAACCTCAGATTAACCCAGATTTATATATTCAGCAACTCTCAAAGCAACTCTAAACACAGATCATTGTATGTATTGTAGTCACCGGCACAGCAAATATTTAAGATGCAATTTTTATTACTGGTAGAGCTCTAATATACTGTAAATGTTCTACGCGACAAACTTAAATTTTTAAAACTTAAAACGGAGCAAAGTGCCCCTAAGTCGTAGTTCTTATCCTCCACCAAACTTTACAGTTGGCACAATGCAGTCAGGCAGGAAATGTTCTCCTCGCATTTCACCAAACCCAGATTCGTCCATTAGACTGCCAGATAGAGAAGTGTGATTTGTCACTCCACAGAACATGTTTCCACTGCTCCAGAGTCCAGTGGCCGCGTGCTTTACACCACTCCATCCGACACTTGGCATTGTGCTTGCAAACCCATGCCATGAAGCTCCCGGCGCACAGTTTTTGTGCTGATGTTAATGCCAGAGGAGGTTTGGAACTCTGCAGT
>JAOVYW010000087.1:235039-247002 GCA_025775045.1 Hiodon tergisus | reverse complement strand
TCCGGGTTGATGTGGTGAGGCTACTCGAGTTACAGCGTGCTGCGCTGCGGGCCAGTTTGGAAAGGGCTGTTGTATCCCACGGATACCCACATGTTTGAAAGTAACCCTTGGATTTACATGGGCTTACTGTAAGGAGGTGTGGAAAGGCTTAAAATACTGTTCAAGGTCGGGCTCGAACCCCGAGGCGCGCCAGAGCAGTTCTGGTCTGGAAACGAGATGTGGGGCTCCCAACCCAAGGTCTACATCAGCACATTTTTGGGGGGATCGGGTCACACTTGTGTCAGTCCAGAGCCGGGTGTCTGAACACTTCAGCAGTGACCGAACCATCCCCCACCCCCCAAAAATTAGCCCAGGGCACAGACTGGGTCTAAGAAATAAGGATTGTCAGGAAGTAATAAATGCAATTACCTGTAACCGAGCGCCAGGTTTTCATTAGTGCCCCCCCCCCCCCACCCCCCGTTAACACGTGACCTTCTCACGCCTTTGCTGCAATGTTAGGGGAATTTTACATGTTAGCCGGCTATATAAATTGCGGGTGGAGAGGAGAGAGGTTACAGACCAAAAGAAATTGGATAAAATAAGGCACAGGGCATAAAACAAAAATCTTGCACACTGAAAGAGATGACAGGACTCATGTGAAGAGACAACCAATCACGGGTTTGAGATGCCCATCACGGGGAGCCTGTAGGGTAAGGACAGCCTGCCCTCTCTCTCCTGAGCGAACAGGGCCAGTGTCTCTCTCCCACATGCCTTGCTCCAGGAGACGGGCCAGGGGGGAAGCTAAAAAAAACAGGCTGAAATGAGATGAAAAAGAGGTGCGTGGTGGGGTGTCTGCAGTGTGCGCTTCAGTGTGTAGGAAGCTGAGGGACTCTGACCTCGGCATTCCTTTACAGCTGCGTCTTTAAATCGGGTCAACATCTAATGGGCAACTGTGTGTCCCCTCTCTTTCTCTCTCTCCCTCTCTCTCTCTCTCTCTCCTTCTCCCCTCTCTCTCTCTCTTTCTCTCCCTCTCTCCCACTCTCTCTCTCTCTCTTGCTCTCTCTCTCTCTTTCTCTCTCAGTCTCTCTCAGTCTCTCTCTCTCTCTCTCTCTCCCACTCTCTCTCTCTCTCTCTCTCTCTCTCTCTATCTCTCTCAGTCTCTCTCTCTCTCTCTCTCTCTCTCTCTCTCTCTCTCTTTCTTGTTTAAGGCTAAACATCTTCCTGTGTTATTATTTGTTCATATCAATATGCATCCTGTCCACACTCATCTACTTCGTGCGTTGGTTCGTGTCTCCGAGTTTTCACAAACAGTTTTTTGTTTTGTTTTCCCCATGAGCGTCGCAATAACTCCGGACCTTTCACTGCCCTGTGGTTGGTTTGTCAGAACGCTGCGCATCCGAACCACATCGGAGACAGCGGGCGCTCCAGCAGGCAACGGTTATTTATTTATTTGTTTTGAAACAAAAATGGCGTCGCGCGCGAGACATTTCGACGGTTGCCGTTTCCATCCAGCTGGAAGCCGCCATTGTGGGAGAGAGTTATTGCCACTTCTAATCCACACTTTTCCTCACCTTATTGTTCTGCTATTGATCTCACCACTTGTGGCAATAAATCTGCTTTGAATAAAACGGCTGAGGTTCTCGGCGCTGCGCCTGTGGAGATCACTAAAATAGATCCGCAGAAGTCTGGTGTCAGGCAAAACACAACTCCACACTGTTCTCTCGGTGGCCAGAGATAATGTGGTGCGCAACAAACAGCCCTTTTTACGCCGAAGCAGCCGGGGAAAACATTAAGTGGAGTTTAAAGGAATTTTCCACTCCCTCAGAGGCCAAAGAAAAAACACTTCTGCTACGTATTTGTAATCAAAGACCTTTGATTTAATTGCAAAATAAGACAAGACAAACAAAAGGAGAATATCTCCACACGCAAAAGGCAGAAATCTCTCAGTGGCAACTGACAATGCGCGTGTGCTTTCAAAAGCTTAAAGGTTTCTAAACAATTACCCGATACTGGAGTGGTCTGAGCTTGTTTGATGTGACGAAAGGACCAGGGTTTCCCACCGCAGAGCTCGCTTTGAGAAGCACGTGAAGCCATGAAGCGCGCCGGCCGGCCTACGCGAGCGTTTTCCGCCCGTGACGGACAAGGGGCAGCGCCGTCCGTCGCTGCAGGTTTTCTTGGCAGCTTGGGGAGGGGAAGGGGATCCTTTCAGGTAAAGTGACAGTCTGCCGTTTGGAGTGATCTCACGTAATCCACACCAGGCGCCTGCATTCCTGAGCACTGCATCCTGTCACTGTGTATCTTGGTCTCCTTCAGTCACTGTCAAATCAGGACACGGGCTCACCGGTGTCTTTGTTTATTAAAAGTGGCCGGCTTACTGCCTGTCGAATGGAAGGGACTGAGCGTGAGAGGGATAACATCCCGTAACAAATAGCACACCTTGTTCTCCAGCTTCTATCACACCCTGGAAAGACCTTTGCCTCGCAGCAGACTGACATATGGGCAAAACCGCCGTTTCCTGGAGTCATGGGAGTGTATTGGGTGGGGGGGGCATCACAGTTCACCTGCCATTTCAGTGTTAAAAAACATACATGTGTGATCTTAATTAACAAGCGCCTTCATTCCTCCATAAGATTTATTAACATTGCTGTAATTTTTTTATGCAGATGATCTCTGTTTACGCCGTTTTTTTTAGCTTTCTTGAAGCTGATACATCTAATTTTTCTGCCCCCACACATGCCTCCATCTACACGTCCTGAGGCCTGGTCAGCTTAATGACTTTAGACAGGGTTTAAAGAAATGGATTAAAAGCTGTGCACTGCTGAAATAATGGGATTAACTCTCCACCGAAGCTGACCAGGGAGCTCTGGACGGCCAACACGCCGTAGTCTGCCTTCCTGTCAAGCATTCAGCTGGGAAGACCTGCAGGGAGGTATAGATGACTGGTATAGTAGGGGGCATTGGAGGTGGTGGTGTTGTTTGGAGATGGGCGTGGGGTCAACGTGCAAGATCGTGCACCTGAAACAGGCCGCTCCTGTCCCCTTTCTTACATCCCCTAGAACACTGCCCTCCCATGCAGAGAGAGGAGTCACTGTTATTCGCACCCAGCAATGTTGACCCGACGCGGGGGACGTCCTCCCCCCCAGCCAGAGGGACCTGCACGCCCCCACGCGTGGAGAGCGCCACCCCGGCCTCCAGCCGCCCCGGACGGCCAGCGTTTGAGGACGAGCGGTGGTGACAAAGAGTGGCGCCCGGGAGCCTCGTCAAGCATCGGGCCTCTCATCTGAGAAAACAGCACTGGCGGCGCAGGCAGCAGGCAGCTTTATAAAGCATATGTTGCACTGGACTGCCACTTAAGTGCAATAAGAGGAGACTTGAAGCAAAAAGGACCGGACACGGGGCTAAACACCTCCCCTTCCCGTGACAAACTCCGCTGGAAGCCGCATCGCCAGCTCCATGCAGTCTCAGGCAGAGGAGATGACCTCTCCCGGATTCCGGCCCTCTCCTGTTGGAGCTCGTTTTCACTTTTGATGACCATTGCCAAGAGCTGAGATGTTTCTACATAAACTTCATCGTCTGCGTTTTGGGCTGGGGTTTGTTTGGAAATAAATCTGTTGTTGTCGAAACGAACATCACGGCGTTACGCAGTCACGACAACACCCCCTGCCTACACCCCTGCACTTCATTGCATTGGTCAGTGAAACCAGTTTTCTTGATCAGAGGACAACTGGAATAGGGCTAGGCAGAGACACCTCCCTTCCCCCAATATCTGGGGGATTAGATCTCGACCCCACTGAGACCAAAACAGGGAGGGGTGACTGGGTTCACTGGGTTCACTGGTTTCTGAAAGAGCAGTCGGACCTGTTTTTCCCTGGTCTTAACTGGTCCAAAGGTCACTTTTTTTCAATTCTGGGAGATGTCTGGCATCAGACGCGAAGGGAGGAAGGAGGATCTAGCTTGCTGTTGACAGCAGGATCCGGGCCGGTTGGTTGACCTTGGAGCTGACTTCATCCAATTTCTCAAAGGACCTCACTATGTTTTCATATTTTTTTCATTAGCAGTTTAGTGGTGAAAACAGTGGGTTAAACACAGCTCCACTCTTCTGAAATCCCATTGGGAATTGCCTTTACAGAGTTAAAAGTAAAAATTGCTTTCTAAAAGCAGTGAAGAGTGTTGTTTAGCTCCTGGTTAAACAAACCTAAACGTCAGGCTCTATTAAAAGATATTTGATCTACCCTAGAATTCCATCCTGTACATCTACATGTAATCAACAACAATATCTTCTGCCTCATGGCCGGGAGTCAGCTGGGTCAGCCAGCCTTTAAAACAAAGGTTTGTGAAAATGAGCGCCAGAGTCCTGAAGACCAACGACCAAACGAGACAAAAAGCAGACCTTGGCAAGGGCCGTCTGATTTTCTTACTCGCCATCTCAGCAAATCGGTCCTGAAAGTCAGCCGCAGAAATTCCGGGATATTTATGGCAGGGCACGACGATCGCGTTTTTTTTTGTTTGAAAGAAAAGAAAACTCTGTAGCATATTTAGACCTGTTTTTTTTGTTGTTTTTTGCTGCATAATTTAATAAAGGACTGCAAAGGTCAACACAGTTATGTGTCTCTGATTGCTCAGTCATTTAAAGACAAAATGTCTTTACCCAGACATAAATGAACTTGTTCTGGATGTTTCCTCCGTTGTAATTGCCTTGCCGTTCTAATTATACCCACAATTTATTAGCCATTAGCAAAGAAGCTACGAGCCCCCTTCTCTCTTCGGTTTGCCCCGTACCTCTGGCCCTGGTGATGTCACTTTGGGCCTGCATTGCCTTTGCAGTCGCAGTCCCTGATGAAGAAGGGGTGTAGTAGATGGGAGGCAGGGCCCTCCAGACACATGGGAGATGGCTGCCATAATCAGCGTAATCACAGTAATGCCCATTTAAATTACTGAGGCTGAGCTTATTCTATTGTATTGCTATTAAATAAAAAAAGGGAAAAAAGAATAGTGTATTCTTTCTTGTCCTGAGCAATTAGCCGATCGCCCAGATGAAAGGGTTTTCAGCACGGGCTTCAGGGGGGTAGTTTCGTCTCTCTCCGCCGACCCGTATCAACATCTGCTTCTCTGGATCCCATAGTAGCCAACGGTAGGTGGTAATAGGTATTGACTGGTTTGGTGTAGGAGGAACGGGGTCCAGCGTCAGACTTCTAGAGTGCCTAAGGGGGTCGCACAAGCAGCTACATGGAGAAAATGTCTCACAGGACCAAACGGGGGGGGGAGGGATGAAAAAAGAAAACATTTTAAACTTTCATGACTTAGGAGGAATGTCTGCTGTTTGCCTTTCAGGGATTAACTCTTTGTTCTCAAAACGCTGTGCGATCAATAACCTCAAAAAGGGGGCCCAGACATCTCTATTCCACAAACAAGGCCACATATGTCCTTAAAGGGGCTATAATTCCTATTCTCTTCTGCTGCTTGTTTCGGTAAAAGTGATGATCCCTCATAGTCCACCCCCCCCCCCTCCACCTACCCTCCCCCGAGATGGGCTTCATATGAGGCCCAGGAGCTGCATTTGAAAAAAATATCCCATTCGATTCTTTCAGCTCTCTGAATGCAAACCGTGCCACTCCAACATTTGCGTTGCATCTGTTTGATTCCTGAACAGAGCCGTCAAGACACATGACCTGACGCACCAAGCAGCAGCACCCGCGACGTGACTGGCCAGCAGAGATTATGACCTGACGCACCAAGCAGCAGCACCCGCGACGTGACTGGCCGGCAGAGATTATGACCTGACGCACCCAGCAGTAGCACCCGCGACGTGACTGGCCGGCAGAGATTATGACCTGACGCACCCAGCAGCAGCACCCGCGACGTGACTAGCCGGCAGAGATTATGACCTGACGCACCCAGCAGCAGCACCCGCGACGTGACTGGCCGGCAGAGATTATGACCTGACGCACCCAGCAGCAGCACCCGCGACGTGATTGGCCGGCAGAGATTCCCTGATAGTCCGGCGACCACACAGAATGCTCACAGATAAGATGCAGTGAATGATTACAGTTTACAATGCCGGTCAACGCACGCACCAAACATTTAGTGCGCAATGTTTAACCGCAAGATATCAGCTTTAGAGAAAGAGGCTGGTCTGGCTGTTCCAAGAGTCGCTCCCATCAGTTACACAGTGGACTCGACCCCCGCCCCCGTTCTCACGTGCCCTCTCAGCTCTACGGGCAGTTTAGCTGGGATTTCATCAGGCTTGTCACCTCTGATTATTGAAGTGATTCAAAAAAGGTTGTTTTGTTTTTTTTATTTCTCCCGAGCGGCACGGCGTTCTTTCGACAGCGACCCCCCAGAGAGGGGGGGGCCGTCACAGCGCGGTTGAGGCGTGAGACGCCAGACGCCGGCGGCGGATCCAGCTCCACGCACGCACGCAGCGGCTCGCGTGGGCTCGTCCCCGGGGCGTGTAATGAGGGTGACATGTGTGTGACGTGCGCGTGTCTGAGGCGCGGCGTCCCGGGGGCCCCCGTGGGCTGACGGCTGCCGCTGTGGGAAATGGTCTAATGAGAGGTTCACAGGCTGCGCCCCAACGCCGCCACCCTCTGTCTAACTCAACAACAAACACACACATACTTATACACACTCACGCACACACACTCACACTCACACTCACACACATACTCACATATATATACACACTCACTTACGCACTTACACACTCACACACACACACTCACATACATATACACACTCACACTCACACTCACACACATACTCACATATATATACACACTTACGCACTTACACACTCACACACACACACTCACACTCACACTCACACACATACTCACATATATACTCACATATATATACACACTCACTTACGCACTTGCACACTCACACACACACACACGCAGGGTGAGGGGTGGGGGTGGTGTGGGGGGCAGGTGCACTCAGGGGCCAACTAATGTCTGCTCCAAAGGACGAGAGGGGTGGGCCCTTTGTTACAGGTGAGAATATAAGGTCAAGAGGAGTTAATGTGACCATCTTGTGCCATATTTCCTGGGAGATTTTTCCCATACTTTTAATCATGACCAAAATGACACCTGGTTGAGATTCCCTCCCCCCTGTTTTCTAAGAAGGTGTTGTATTACATTTTAGTGCTTACCTCTGTTTAATATTGAGATTATCTTTTACAATCTCATCTAAAACGTCAGCCCTTTGTTCAAATGCACATATCTGTAACTAGTGCATCAAGCACTGACGTAGAAAATCAGCACAAGGGCTGTCTCTGCAGTGACAGTCTCTTCAGGAGCAAGCGTTGTAAGGCCCATCACACTTTGCTATGGTCCACACACACACACACACACACACAGGGAGTAACGGCCATTTTGGGCAAAATTGTCACAAACGAACACGACGGCAGCAGTGGCCGTAGGGCGGGAGGGGGTTCTTCTGATGTCTGGTCAGCAGATTTAACATGAATTTACATGAATGTCTTTAGGAGCGAACCAATAAAACACTGCTGTTGTGTGCTCCCCGACTGCAGCAGATGAGGTGAAATGAAAGCCCAGGGCTGGGGGACATTGGGACGGGGGTGCCACAGCTGTGGACTCCCGATCTCAAGCTGAGATACAAACAAACCCCTGGGTCTCAGAGAGCAGGTCCTTGATATAACTAAAACACACCACTGAGTCTCAGGGAGCAGGGTCTCTGTGTGACTAAAACATACCCCCAGGTCTCAGAGAGCAGGACCTTGGTATAACTAAAACACACCACTGAGTCTCAGGGAGCAGGGTCTCTGTGTGACTAAAACAAACCCCCAGGTCCCAGAGAGCAGGACCTTGATATAACTAAAACACACCACTGAGTCTCAGGGAGCAGGGTCTCTGTGTGACTAAAACAAACCCCCAGGTCCCAGAGAGCAGGACCTTGATATAACTAAAACACACCACTGAGTCTCAGGGAGCAGGGTCTCTGTGTGAGTAAATCACACCTCTGAGTCTCAGGGAGCAGGGTCCCTGTGTGACTAAAACACACAACTGAGTCCCAGGGAGCAGGGTCTCTGTGTGACTAAAACACACAACTGAGCCCCAGGGAGCAGGGTCTCTGTGTGACTAAAACAAACCCCCAGGTCCCAGAGATCAGGACCTTGATATAACTAAAACACACAACTGAGTCCCAGGGAGCAGGGTCTCTGTGTGACTAAAACATCCCTCCAGGTTTCAGGGAGCAGGACCTTGATATAACTAAAACACACCACTGAGTCTCAGGGAGAAGGGTCTCTGTGTGACTAAAACAAACCCCCAAGTCCCAGAGAGCAGGACCTTGATATAACTAAGACACACCACTGAGTCTCAGGGAGCAGGGCCTCCGTGTGACTAAAACACACCACTGAGTCTCAGAGACCAGGACCTTGGTGGGACTAAACCACACCACTGAGTCACTGAGAGCAGGACCTTGGTGGGACTAAAACAGACCCGGGTCTTTAAGGCATAGCTGAAGCAGAGACAACATAAACTACGTGACACTTATAATGAGTATAATGGCAACGAGGACTAGTTTAAGCAGTCGAGAATGAGCTCTATGTCCACAACCCAGAGTCACATTGCATAGCATCCGTATACTATAAAATATAGAAATATATGTATATATAAGTGTGGTAACTTCAACTATTTTCAGACATTGTGTGGCACCTAGTGTTGATTTGTCGTAGGAAAAAAGTTCAGGTGGTTCAATCCAGCGTCCCCTTTGTGTGTGTGCGTTTGTGTGTTTTGGTTGGTTTATATGTGTGGGGGAACATTGGGCGAGGATTAGAGGGAAACGCCATTGTGAAATGCTAACCAGCTGAGGCGTCTTCAGGACGTTTTTTTTGAGCCCGAGCGTGCATATCCTTGAAGGCAGAATGAGTATATTGTTTTACTAATGCCGCGGATTTTGCTTCATTAACATATGCATGCACATTAGCGCCGGAGTAAATGACGCTTGCCCCTGCCATGCAAAGCGGGGCCCGTCTATCCGCCAATGGTATGCGAGCGTGTCGCCCAATAACCATAATCCCGACAATGAACTGTGCTAATCACATCTAATATGCAAATGAGATTATCTAAACTTTGGTAAACATTGCCCAGCGTTTGGAAAAGGGGGCGAAAGGCGGGCGGAGTCCAAGAGGCATGGCAGCCCCGCGTATCATCGCACAGCATGGATGTGGTTTCATGTAAAACCGTAAATCCAGCCTGCCAGGGGCTGGGGATGAGGCACGGCTGTTTAATGTGCCAGCGGAGTCGTAAAATCCGCTTTTTAACTATGCTAATTAATATAGCTGCAGATCCCGGGCATATTCTCGCTGTCTTTATACAAAAAAACAGACACAATATGGGGGGGGGCAGCACCATCGCAGGTTCTTTCTGAGTCACTGCTGCTCTCACGTGGCTTCCCCTCGCGACTGCGGAGCTTCCTGTTTTCGGCCCCTGTTTTTCCCGCCCCGTCACCCCACCCCCCCGTCCCTTGGGCCGCCGCGCACATCAGCCCTCACATCTGGTCTGTCCGCTGACAGTGTCTTGAACTGTTGACAATAAGTTGAAGGGCGAAACCTCCCCCCCCCCAAATAAACATCTCTGGTGGCAACTCCTCTCAGATGGTTCTGTTTAGCTGGGAGTTAAAAGCGGACCGGGTGAGAGGGGGCTGAGTCGTCGCCGCTCGTTTCTGGGGTCCTCAGACACCATGTTTATGTCTGCCTGCATGGAGCCTGGGTCCCAGCCCTCACGTTTCATCACATCCCAGGGCTTCTCCAGCAACACAAGAAAACACGAAACGGGTTCGACCAACCACTGAGACAGGGCACGCCTCCGGAGGGAGATGCGGTTGCTTTTTGAGGGGGGGGGGGGGGGGCAGGCCCGTGTCAGTGATGGTGGGCATGTCCGGGGCTCTACTCCAGCCCCTCTGGTTGGAGCAGGCTGATCCTGGAGTGCTGACGCCGCAGAGCTGCTCCTCTCCACCCGTCCAAGGGCGGAGACGAGGACTAATTACGCTCTGGGGCGCGAGCAAGGCCTGGCCCTGTCTGGCCAACGCAGAGCACTGGCTGGAAGCGTGTGCGGCGACATGGTAAATTTCACGGCAACGTTAAGAGAGTGTCAGTTTTTCCGGAGGCGGACTGGAAACCCCCGTTCCAGCATCGATTGGCTGCACTGCCATGTTCTCTACATTCCACTTCCTCATTCGTACCCGCCCGCTTTCAGTTCTCTTCCAGTAATGCAGAGACGGCACAGTGCAGGTGATTCTAATGCTCCGCGTGTGCATTGCTCAATGCTCCGTGAACTCTGACACCCCCCAGATTTGTACTCGTGGTCAAGCCGACCCGACAGACAGCGCCTGCACTGAGAGTCATTTCTACAGCAAAAGTGGAAAATGAAAGTTGCAGATGCACCACAGTTGGCTGGTTTTCAGTCCAGGTTTCGGTGCGCGTGCACCTGGCCTGCCTGTGTGCGGTGAAAGGCAAGCGATCGTTCCCCCATCGACCGTGACGTTGTAGTCCAGCTGGCTGCCAACGCGGCGCAGACGGGCACATGCGTGGCCCTTAGAAGGTAACGCCCTCGTCATGGCAACTCGTCACACCTTGAGAAAGAGGCATTAATATTAACCTCCACTGTCCTAAGACAACACTCCTCACACCTCACTAAAGGTGCAAGGGGGAATTCTTATCAGCGTGCCCCAATGGTTAAACAGAACTTAATATTATGGGATTAAATGGCCATGAAGATTAGGGCTTGGCCTTTTGTGTGCCCGCCTATTTCTTGACATGAACTAAACAAAATATCCTGAGCAGGGCAGCACAGCACTTTAGGACATTCGTTGTTTGGTGTCCCCGGAAATGGAGGTGGGGGCGAGGGGGGAAAACGGTGCACAAGCGAGCAGGAGGGGGAGTAGGGGAGGGGGAGGAGGTCGGCAGACTCGAAGGGGCGTTTCTGGAATAAAACCCCCTCATTGGGCTGGAAAATTAGCCGGGTCTTGTGGTTCGCTGGAGCCGTTTATTTATTGATGTAGACGGAGATAACGGCGCCACCCTCCCTGACGATCAATTTGCATGTGCTCCCCGGATCTGGAGCGAAAATCAGGCAAAATAAATAAAAGCTCCGATTGCTGTACATTCTGACATCCCTCCAATAAGCCCCATCCACATCGAGCCCCAGTTTTATTGCTGCCTCTTACTTCAGTGTAAATCTAATTAAGTTGAACAGAGCAATCCAAAAATGAGAATGATAGGCATCTATCCAATTCAGTGCAGGTGGGAAATTCCAGTCTGGGACCCGCAGCATTGCAGTGAGTCACGTGTGTTTAGATGCCTATCTGTCTAACGTTATGGAAAAAGTTCTAGTTCCAACCCAAACCAAAGCTCCAGTATCTTGCCTTCATGTCAACATATGACACCTCAGCGTCACCACCATCCTCCTCGTTCCCGGGACACTGGACAGAATCATGGCACTGACTCATTGACCTCTGCATTTGGGTTTAATGAGCAGAATACACGCATTTTAAAGAGAATGGGCGATTGTATAATGTTTGCCGAAACAACACAGTCCATAAATCAAAAAACATGGAGGTTCACACAAGCTATAACCAAGCTTCTTCAAAACAACCAAGGCAAAGCATCAATTTCTACACTGAATGTGTGTTTTCCATTCTGTTTTGATAAGTAGGCTTCAAGTACACCGTCTGTCAAGCAACAGCTTTTTTCTGATTGAAAAAAAAGGCTTGGGTTTGGATTATGACATATGACATGCATACTGGAGACACAAAAACAGGACATTCTTTAAAGTCCCATTTCATTGATGAACAAGAAGGATGTGGAGCAGGTCCTAGCACCGCTGCTAATCTCCATCTCCAACTCTGGTCTACTGGTCCAGAGTCCTCTTCCCTACCTCCACCTCAGCCCAGTGTTTACAGCCCATAGTGCAACCCACCTCAGCCCAGTGTTTACAGCCCATAGTGCAACCCACCTC
>JAOVYW010000087.1:218932-232516 GCA_025775045.1 Hiodon tergisus | reverse complement strand
ACACACACACACACTACAGCTACACTACACACACACACACACTACAGCTACACACACACACACTCACACACTACAGCTACCACACACACTACAGCTACACACACACGCACACACTACAGCTACACTACACACATACACACATACTACAGCTGCACACACACTACAGCCACACTACACACACACACACTACTGCTACACACACACACTCACACACTACAGCTACACACACACACTACAGCTAAACTACACACACACACACACACACACTACAGCTACACACACTCACACACTACAGCTACACACACACACACACACACTACAGCTACACACACACGCACACACTACAGCTACACTACACACATACACACACACTACAGCTGCACACACACTACAGCCACACTACACACACACACACTACAGCTACACTACACACACACTACTGCTACACACACACACTCACACACTACAGCTACACACACACACGCACACACTACAACTGCACACACACACACACACTACAGCCACACTACACACACACACTACAGCCACACTACACACACACACACACACGCACACACAAACCACAGCTACACTACACACACATACACAAACAAACCACAGCTACACACACACCACAGGTACACTACACACACATGTGCACACACCACACCTACACACACACACACACAACACAGCGATACATCCTCACAAACACACAAAATGACGCTTTGTTTTGTGAAAGGAATCGGAAGAATTTGGAGTTTTGTGAATATTCCTCCGAAATTGCTTTGTCAAGGGCGCACGAGTATTCCACAGCCGTCGTGGTCTGGAACTGAAGGTTCTGGAACTTTCATGTCAGGAGAAAACATCTTGAGGATCTCATGCCCGATAGAAGATGTTTCTATGGGGATTTGAAACCATCATTAACCTTGGTACCAGAAAGACAGTTTATTGCATATTAAACTAGAATAAATAAGCGGTGTTCCTCTGTTACATAATCAAAGGGGCATTTGATAGGAAGATGGAAAAAGCTTAAGCATTTCTGGGTATTGTATTTCTTTAGCATGTCTTTAAAACTCATTCGATAATGGTTTGGAATGTTTAAGAGGGTGGCACAGTGTTTTTTCTCTAGCAAGCAAACTTGCTTGATGACCTTTTATCTCTAAATTAACCCTGACCAAACCCACCTTCATAGCCCTGCCCCAGAGTTGCAAAGACTAAACGTTATCTAGGGCGTCCACACCCTGTGTCCCTTTGTGTATCTGTAGACTTTAACCTTTCTCGCACTGCAAACGATTGGACCGGTCCAGAAATGAGTCGCGCCACCGTCCAACGGAAGACGGAGAACGAGGTAGAGGGGGTTAACGATTAAGGCCCACAGCTGACCAGACCAGGACAGAGGTACGGATAAGGTGGTGAACCTTCACCCACCCGGCCGACGGTTCGAATTAAGCACGACAAGCTTGCCTGATGTGCAACCCCCACAGACTAATTCACACATTCTCGATAAATCTACAGTGGCAATCAGTCGGTTTCACCTAAAGCTTTGACAGCCGTAGACATATAGAAAATAATACACTTGTTTTCAATGTGCTCGCTGATTGGTTATTTTCCTTACATTAAACAGTGTCTTACAAGATTGTCGATCTTAATCATCACCCTCATACTAGGAAATTTATCTCAAGAGACCCGGCAAACCATTGCTTGCTTGGAGTGACACCCACTCCAGTCTACAAGCAACACACCTGAACCACGGTTGTCGCTGAAGTTTGTTGGCCAAGTTAACGTTTAATTGACAATTAAGAAACACTTAATAAACTTAACAAACTGTCATTTTCATTTTTTTAAAACGTTAATGACGACGTTTGTAAATTGCTTTGTGTAACATCGCCTGTACACCTTTCGCCTCACCTAAATATCAACTGGTAACGTCACATGTACATCCTCTGCTGATTGGCAACTGATTGCCATGTTTAGAGATAGAAAAAAACAGAATTGGGGTAACCAAATGAATACTGTCGTATAAATTGAACGGCCCTGTCACCTCTGGAAGACGCGAGACGGAACGGTTCCGACACTGCATGTCAAATAGTGCTTTGAGATGCAGCCATCACAAGCCTCAGCACAGAACAGCTGAAAGAGTTTCCTTACCTGGAGACCAGTGAAGGTACTGCTCATTGTGAGTATATGGAAGGGGCTTTCATTGGTTTTAAGGCGTTTGAAGGCAGAGGCAGCCCTTATCGGTTAAGGCTTAGAGAAACCTGGCCACTATAAGGACACCAGTGGGTGAGGGCTGTTTTTGTGTGTGTGTGTGTGTGTGTGTGTGTGAGAGAGTGTGTGTGTGTGTGTGTGAGAGAGTGTGTGTGTGTGTGAGAGTGTGTGTGTGTGTGTGTGAGAGTGTGTGTGTGTGTGTGTGAGAGTGTGTGTGTGTGTGTGTGTGTGTGAGAGAGAGTGTGTGTGTGTGTGAGAGTGTGTGTGTGTGTGTGTGTGTGTGAGTGTGAAGAGAACTTCCCCAGCCAAGATTAGTTTACCTCGTGCCTACATCCCCAGGACTACCCTTGAGTCTGACTGACACCCCATTCACAAACGGCGCCTTGAAAAATCTATCATCTCTTCCCTCATATTTACCCAGTTACTTTGACAGGCACCTAACTTCTGACGCGTTTGCCTCCAATGTGTTCTGGAAGATCGTTTCTGTAAATAGCCTCTGGAACTTTCCTAAGAACCTTTTGCTGAGAAAAGGGTTTTTTTCAACATTGCATTCAGCTGTTCAGTTGTTGCTTATTTGCCCCCGTGGAACCTACATGAAGTTTAGGGGTTCATACAACTCACCAGTGGAGTCTACATCGACCTTATCAAGCAACCGCGTCGCCTCTGAAGTAGTGGTAAGCAGACCGCGGCTACAGCCCTACGACTGATACCAGATCAAAAATTTGACAAATTTTATTTAAATATTCAATTCATAAAAGGAAAACTCTCTAAGATTTACTTGTTTTAAGTGCGATTAGCGGGTTGCCAAAATTTTGATTGGGCCCCAGCCAAATAGGGAATAGACAATATGTCTAAGGCCTTTTCGGAGCCTAGAAAGTTTCAGATACAACGGATTGTTCTTGTACGGATTTATTATAGCACTGTTCAATACTTTTTATGGAAATTAATTTCTAAAACACAACAGGACATTTATAATATTAACATAATCAGATTAAATACCTGTAATTTGATTTTTTTTTTTTTTGGTTCTTGAAGATTAAATGTTCCATGGATAGCCGTACCAACATCTTAGTTCTTTCCATTGGACCAATAAGACTCGACGAGCAAAAAGGAGCGGTTGAGCGGTTAGCAGAGAGGGGCTAACTTCACAAATCATCAGCTCGACCGAATACGGCTCCTTTTGAAACCCTCTCAGGTATGGCCACGCGGTGGGTGTCATGTGACCAGTTTCCACGGTAGCTACGTCGTTCCCATTCCGCCCCGCCATCCAGATGGGGTCTGAGTGTCGTCGTCATGGTGAACGAGAGACGAACCGGCGACTGAATAAGAACAGGGAGAGATACATTTGTAGCGTGGTCTCCGGGGGGATACCGTTTTTTCCCCCCTTTCCAACCACCAAATTGCAATTTGAAACGTAATTAATTAAACTGGTATTACGTATTGCTTTTATGTTGGCTGTAATTACTTGTAATCATGTTTGATTGGTAGGCGTGAAGTTCTAGAAAAAAACGTTATTAGTTTTTTTTCCCACCCTTGCCTACATGGAGCGATGGCAGATGGGACAGTAATTAATACTAGCTAAGTGTCTGCGGATTATGGACCAAATCAAAACTTCAACAAGCCACTAATCGCATTCAACAAAAATTGTATTTAAAACCATTTTCTTTTTTGTAAAATGAAAGGGCTATTAAATGCAGTTATGTTAAGCGCGATCAGGGGGCTGCCCTAAGTTTTGATTTGGTAACAGCATGTAGAACAGGTAGGCAGCTTTTAGAGTAGCTAAATTTATTCAAATACAGTTCCTTAAACAGAGCAAACTCATTGGCAGTTAGTTGCCTGTCAAAATACAACTACAATGCAATAGCTGTTCATAATTTTTATATCTGTTTGACCATGTAAACCATTGTCTTTCAGAAATTTCTTCAACTACGTATGATCTGGGCAAAATCTGGGGCTAACAGTGGGAGAGAGTGAGAGGACGAGGGACAAGCTATTTCCCCTGCAAGAAACCAAACCAACGCTGCATAAATATAATTTAAAATTTTAATACATTTTTTCCGATAAAGGACAAAATGGGTGTGTAAACAGGATTATGCTGACGACTGCCAAACACACAAGAGACAAAAATAATGACCCTCAGCCATTTTTTAAAATAACACCCCACCCCTCCAAAAAAAACCAAAAAACAAAAACAAAATAAACAATGCAACAAAAGGATCCGTAAGGGTGCACCTGTTCTGAACAGTGCACAAAAGTAATAATAAATATTAACTCCATCACAAAGGGTAAGGTTCAAGTTCAGCTTTCAGAACAGGAATAGAAACGGCCAATGAGAAAACATTCTGCAATGCCATTCACAAAAAAAACAAAAAAAAGAGTATCATCAACTCAAGTGAGCGTTTCCGTTAATTCTGCTTAATCTTCCAATATGCTTTGCATATGAACGTCTTTCCCAGTCAAAATATAAAGCACCATTTCGGTTCTTGGCAATGAAAAAAGAAAAAGAAAAAAAACCTGCGCAACTTTTCTTCCCAAAATGCTGTTAATTTATTTATTTATGTCCTCGTTTGTTTGTTTAGTTGAGATTTAACGCGTAAGACGTTAGCTTTCTTCCAAAAAAAAACTGAGGGGACAAAAAGCACACTACAGAACAACCCAACATCAGCTTGCAGTACTGAATACAGAATGGCAGCAGAGGAATCATAATAATAATAATAATAATCAATAATAATAATAATCAATAATAGAAAAGATATGTACAACCACTCGTTTTTGCTCTCCAGGACATTCTGAAAGGACAGGATGAGACCATCACATGGCCTCTCATATATATATATATATACACACACACATATATATATATATACACACATATATATATATATATATATATATACACACACACATATATATATATATATATATATATATACAATGCCACATATTTTTAGTTTTTTTTTTCTTTTTTAAACATGTAAATAATTTGCACTATATTATCCTGCCAAATTAAAAAAATATACTGTGGCAGCTTGTTTTTCTCCACAACGGACAAAGGTTCCTTTTAAGAGAACAAGCGACAGTTTAAAATACCAAGCCTCAATATAAATACTATAGTGCCTACACTAGGTGAACATTTAATTCAAATACTATTCTAGAAATACAGAAAAGGTATACCATAAATGAGTTTTAGCATAGGAATTGGCATGAGTCTGCATTTTCCTATATTTAAGTTATATATATATATATATTTATATTTATATATAATCTTAAACCTTTCCCAAATGCATGTTTTGTTCAACCTGAAAAACTGAATAGGCAAAAGAAAATACCACAAATTTTTTTCCATTTCATATACATGTGTAGATATGTATATATACATATATATATACACACACACACACACACGTATAGTGATCAAGTCTTGAACACATAGACACTCAATTACAATTTCCTCTGAATACAATGATGTGTTATTTAAAAAAGTCATAGTAATATTTCTTTATTTAAAAAAAAACTTGTACAAAATTCCTTGCCATGTAAGCAGCAAGTTTGGGTCATTCACTCTCTAACGGGTGTGCTAATTTTATGCTAATTCTCTACCGAAAAAAATTCTAGGCCCAGTCAGACACCCGCAGCTCAGTCTACTTCTGGCAACGGCTGGCAAACAGATCATCGTTTCACTCTTATTAACACGAAGTAATGACACCACTCTCAGAGTTACAGCACGTTTTCCCCTGCGTGTGTGTGTGTATACCTGTAAACTGGGAAAACTGAACAGTGCACTTATTTGTCCTACAAATGAGCAGTCTAACGTTTTATACTCAACCCCTGTATCTCTGATTAGAGGAACAGTTAAAGATTCCAAGGCGGAGTGACAAGTGCTATTCTCAACACCCACCGGGGCTGACATCCGTAAATCAACGCCGTTTTTCGTGGGAAACTAAAAATAGCACAAAATCCCTGGAAATTAAAATAAAAAAATTGAAAAAAAGTTTTGTTTGTAGACCACAGGCGTATACATATGTGCCGCTTGTTAATATACTGCAAAGGCTAAATTTCGGGGCTGAAGCCACCCGTTGTTATTCAGCCTTGGAAAAACGAAAAACAAAACAAACTTTCAGCACGGGTCGTAGAGACGCGTCCCTATTTCTGCTGTACTCCACCACTTTCCCACATTCTCCAGTACCCGTCTGGCTTGGCCTGACATAATTCAAATGCCAGGTGTCTCAGCTTATATAACCAACAGGGGATCCACGCCGCAACATCACAGCTTTGTTGCTACTTCGAAAATAAACGGCGGAGAAAAAATTATTTCAAACAACCGAAGAGAAGCTACCAGAGTTGATTATGAATTTACAATTAGCAGAATTCACAGTACCACTGGGCACGGTACCACAAAATTTAAATGAAGCTGAAACCCCACTCATTAGGGGGGATGTACCACGGCCGCTAACAGAGTTGTAATTTAAAGGATAACACAGGCAGTAGGCAGCCAAAAGTGTTTAAAGAAAAAAGAAAAGAAAAAAAACCACACTTTTGCTTTGTCGAATCATAGTTAGTTCATATTGAGTCAGAGTTGGACTGTATCAGTCTGGTACTTGATGCAAGAACCGTATTCTAAGATCGATTAGAACTCTTTCCAGCAGATAGCTAGATTCGGTCCTTACAGCGAATAGGAGGATTAATGAACGTAGATTCAAGACTTCCAAGGCACTCATTTTTGCTTTACCAAATGATAGTACAAATTTAATCTTTTTTTTAAGAAATTCAAGGCTGCCACTGATTTTTACTTTGTAAATAACCCAATTAATATTTTTGAACCCCTATGCGAACAAAAAATCTTTTAGAAAGATGGGTTTAAGTGCGATTCTGAGCCTGTCCATGGGTAATGTAAGAGGCTGTTCCTCTCCATGTTATGACACAAATCTGTACATGATATGTATTACAGAACGTAGGCAGCACGATCTTTTCTTCTGTTTCAACATGAAAACAGGAAACAGCAAAACATTTACTCAGCAACGAATCAATTAACAACAACGTCTTTTGAAGTCAGACAGAACATACCAAACATGCCGTCAAATAATCGGAGGGGGAAAAAAAAGTACACAACAGGTAAAATTATTGCACAAGAGAAAGGCTCAAAGTTCGTGTCGATGCAATAGTATTGCCCCCCATACAGATCATGCATTCAACGGAAAAATGAAAAAGAGGGTGTGCTGGTGTCAAGCACGTCGCTACGGCCTCCATTGGTCGAGAGAAACAGGGGAACGCTCGCTGGAACGTGGAGATGATAGAGGAGCGGAACGAGTCTACTCTGTTTTAATTTCATTGTTCAAGGCGCGGTCGCTGTGCCATTTTTTCAGGTGTTTCTCCAGGGTGCTGTACACGCTAAAAGGCATCTGACAGATTTCACATTTGTAAACGTCCTTGCCCATCTGGCCGTGCGTCTTCATGTGTCGGGTGAGCTTGCTGCTCTGGGCACAGGCGTAGCTGCACAGGTCGCACTTGTACGGACGCTCCCCCGTGTGGCTGCGGCGGTGCACCGTCAGGTTGCTGCAGTTCTTGAAGATCTTCCCGCAGTACTCGCAGGTGTCGCTGCGCCGCCCGTCCTTGGAGCCGGGCCGCCCCCCGAGGTGCGGCGTGCTCCCCCCACTGCCCGTGCCGCTGCGCCCCGACACCCCTCCGTCCAGTTCCCCGGGGGGCGTGGAAAACCGCAGGCTTCCGTTCTCGGAGGAGTGCTCCGAGCAAGACGCGAAGGGGGATCGTCTGGAATCTCCAAAGCTGAGGAAGGGGTCTTTGAGCTGCCTGGAGGCCGCGTAGCCAGCCAGCCACTGGGAGTAGACATTGTCCGTGTTGGGGATGGTGGGGGTGGGCAGGTCCAGGTCTTTTTCCACCTTGATGCGTTTGGAGAAGGGGCTGAGGGAACTGGGGCTTCCCAGCAGCAGTTTTTTGGATAGGTCAGCAGAAGCCGATTCGCTGGGGGAGGAGCCCCTGCCGTTAACGGCCAATCCGCATCCCTCCTCCACACGGTCCGACTCCATGGTGGAGTCCTCGTGGCACGGGCCGCGAGGGGCCTCGTTGTCCAAGCCCAGAGAGCCCCGCTTGCGCTGGTGGAAGGTCTCGCTGTAGTGCTGCATGCTTGCAGCCAGACCCATGTGCTGCAGTCCGTCAGGGAGCGAGCGTCGGATCCTGTCATCTCCTGCACGCCGTTGCCCCCCGTGGTTCTCATGGTGCCGCGCGCCTTCCAGACTCAAGTCGAAGCGGTAGTCGTTCCTGCCCCTCTCAATCTCCAGCTCCTCTTCCTCCCCCTCTTCCTCTTCCTCCTCTTCCTCCTCCTCCTCTTCCTCCTCCTCCTCCTCCTCATCGTTGTCGCCATTCTCCGGAATGATGCCGTTGTTTTCGCTCTTGAACTTAGCCACCACAGATTTGAGGGCGCTGGTGGCACTTCCCAAGGGGTCACTGGTGCCAGGTTCTGGAGAGCTGGTGGTGGACAGGCCGTCGTCCGACTTGTCGGTCATGGGCGAGGACTTGTGCAGGTGTGTCTTCATGTGGCGTTTCAGCTTGCTGGCCTGGGTGCAGGCGTGGTCGCACAGGTGGCACTTGTAGGGCTTCTCGCCCGTGTGGCTGCGTCGGTGCACGATCAGGTTGCTCTGGAACTTGAAGGTCTTTCCGCAGAACTCACAGGACTTGCTCTTTAAAGGCGTGGTCTGCTGGTGGTGGTTGGGGGTGGACTGGGAACCGGAGGGGGACTGCGAGCCCGGCAGCGGCGGCGTGGCTCGGAAGGGTGGCTTGGCTCCCGGCTGGAACGGTTGCAGCAGCCGTTGCATAGGACTGGGCCGCTTCGGTGACGGGGGCGGCGAGGTCGCGGAGGGGTTGCCAGCCAGCTCCCGCAGCCGTCGTGAGAAGTCCATGGCTGGGGGGTCCAGCGGTATGGGGTTGAGGCGCAGCACCCTATCAAAGGCACTGGGGTGGTGAGCGGCCAGCGCAAGATCCTCTGGGCTCAGGTGGTCCATGCGGTGCGGGTCCAGGTGGTCCATGCGGTGCGGGTCCAGGTGGTCCATGCGGTGCGGGTCCAGGTGGTGGCGGGGCGGAGGGCTGAACATAGGGGGGGTCAGGGGAAAGCGGCCCTCCCTCTCCGACGCCGAGCCGGGGATACGCAACACGCTGAAAGGGCTGGCGTCCGGCAGGTGGAGGCCGTGGAGGGGCGGCTGAGCGGAGCAGTCCACGCCCATCCCCGATGTGACTGCCACGTGGGGGGTGAGCGGGCTGCCGTGCTCGCTCTCCAGGTAGATGCGGAAGCCATGCATGTTCTGCGCGTGCTGCAGCAGAAACCAAGCGCTGCTAAATGGCTGTTTACAGCTCGTGCAGGTGTAGATGCTGGGCTCATCTTTACCTGCAGGGGAAAATCAGACAGAGAGGAAAATCAGTCGGTTTTCTGTTTGATGAATTGATGATTAACAACAATACTGATCCTGAATCAGTTAAACCGCAGAAACACAGCAGGTCCACAAAAACCAAGAGGGAATTGATAGTACAGTACAGTACACGGTCTCTGAGTGACCCGGCTCCCGTTTACCCTCCTTCAAATAAATGCTCTCAAAGCAAAGGCTCACAAAGAATTCTTGAATTCAGCACCAGTGCTTCCGCCAGACCTATGGATTCCCAAACACCCCAGCACAGCAGCTGTCCAAAGCGGCCGTCTAATGGAAACATCAAACAGAGGCAAGCAGGGCTCTAATCTGAAACACGATGGAGAAACGGCCAAAAAAAGGGACTAAGTGTGCAAAGCAACGGGACAGGCTGTTGCCACCAGCGTGCAAACAGCCGCAAAAAAGCCCGCGCACCCTCTCATCTGCATGCACCGGGACCCAAAAAGCCCGCACACCCTCTCATCTGCATGCGCCGGGACCCAAAAAAGCCCGCACGCCCTCTCATCTGCATGCGCCGGGACCCAAAAAGCCCGCACACCCTCTCATCTGCATGCGCCAGGGGGACCCAGAAATCCCGCGCACTCTCTCATCTGCATGCGCCGGGGGGACCCAGAAATCCCGCGCACTCTCTCATCTGCATGCACCGGGGGGACCCAGAAATCCCACGCACCCTCTCATCTGCATGCGCTGGGACCCAGAAAAGTGGCTTCTGCCATTTATTAGTGGTGTTTGTCCTCTGAACTCGCGACCCCAGGATGACCACTCTAATGGAGAAATAATTGATTCTCTGCCTGATGACAGCATTTCACCACATCCCCTGCGCTCATGGGGTCGAACTGGAGCTGTTATTCGGCGACATAGCCTTCTGGGTAAATTAAGGGGCCTTCAAAGTCCAAAATGTTTTAATAATTGAACACCACTCAACATTTCTGCTCATTAAATCAGTTTTGCTATTGTGATAAACGACACGGACAATTAATAATAATTTTTAAAAAACTGCACATTGCTGGGGAAGCAGAATGGGCTGGTGCCTACACATCTGTGAAGACAAAGGAACATTTAAAACAATAATTGACTTTCAATGGTGCTTGCACGATGACCTGCGATCTACTTTACAATACGTTTGTAATCTCATTAAATGCACCTCGCTCTTCCACCCAACTCATTTACAAGATCAGATAATAAACTGGGGCTGGTGATGAAAGCCTTTTAACGCTGAACAAATGGGAGATGCGTGCGAACCGGCTCCAAAAGATTCAGATTTTTTAAAAATAAGTACAGCCCTGCTCCCCCTAGTCTCTACCCCCCCCCGTTCTCCCGTTATAGAGGGGCCGAGATGGGGGGGTTTCCCCTCTTCTTCATTTTGCTCAGACTGAGACGTCCTCATTGTAATCATGCGGTACGCACACGACAGTTCCCATTCAGCTCTGCTGTACAGGGTTACCTATCCTACTATGTGGATACGCTCTCTGTGGGTTAACAGAAGCTCCAGAAAACCAATTACAGCACTCTACATTTCCACACAATGGAGAAATTATACAGGTGTAGCGAATTTTGTTAGATGGTTTCCTTTTAAGAGAATTCATGGTCACATGCACACGTCCTAGACGCAAGTCTACACAAAGGATGCATGTGTGTACAGTATTTAAAACACTGTAAAACGAGAACAGTTGTTATTAATAAAAGCAACTGCACCATTAATTTGCCATGAAGAAAAAAACGACTTTCGTCCTGCACCTGGGGGTTAAATCTTGTTTACAAAGCGGGTAGCAAAAATAACTAAATTGATGCAATTCATATCTAACCCCAAAATTATCTCACAAACACTTCAAACTCCATTTGACTAATTCTTTCACAGACAGGTCAAAACATAGAGCGGTAAATAAGCCCGAAAACTAATCTGACGGACATGCTCGCGATAATTGTCCCGACATAAAAAGCACCCGGGAGAAACCGGAGCGCGCTGCTTCTTCTCCGCAGGTAAACAGAAAAAAGGGTTCATCTCGGATGTCACGACCTTCCCTATTTATCAGACTCAGTCCTTGATAAATGACAGTGTACCGCAGAAAAACCGCAGATATTCATCCCTAGATAATGAATGCCACGCCGAACTCCGCCAATTAGCGCCGCTAAAGTGGAACTTGCATTCCAAGCTTTATAGTTACTAATAAAAGTAATTTACTGTAAAAAAAAAATTTTATAATAATAAAAAGGTGGCGCACTCCGAAAAAAATGTCGTCACCCACGTAAAATATTCAACAAGTACATTCCAGAGAAAATGGGAGGAAGGATTACATTTAAACTAAACAGTTTTAATGTTTATGAATACCGGGTTATACGGTACGTTTTATTAAAAAGCGATGTCAAGGTGAACACTATAAGTACCATACTCGTCGGAGCTTGGGTCTCCGTTAATCCCTGCGTTGGTTGTCTTAACTGATTTAGCAGATCACGTTAAATCTCTCATACGCGGCGTGTCATTCTGGTGATCGGCCGAGCTGACAAAGGCCACAACACCGCCATTTTAGGGATGGATCGTTGGTCGCATACGCAAATATATTACATTATGGTGAGAGGAGGGGGAAACCCGCGGATTTAAACGAAAACTCCGCATTTTATCGGGATTTTAACGGCCACGCGGTACAATGTGCTAGCGCGCAATTGACATAATAAATAAAAAAAAACCTGCCATCCTGCCGAATGACAAGGCAGCGGACGCAGGCAAGTGCTGAACCGAGCCTCGGCTCGAGCAGGAAGGAGCCGAGGAGCCGAGAGGCCGCGAATGCAAGTGAAACTCCTGACCTGCAACCCGAACCCACCTCCTGGAAATCCCACTAAAGACTAACAGCTGACAAATGTGCGCCAAATCGAAGCTGGAAGATTTTTTTTTTTTTTAAGAGAGGGAGGTTGCCGCACAGGCCACCATCGGTTGGTAAATTATAGATCATTACAATCTGCAAAAATTATAGTTAATTGTTTCCACCTGCATAGAGTGTTTGACCCACTATACATTTTTTCTATTATCATGCAAATAATTATTTTATATATATATAAAGATGACTAAGTAAAGATGACTATTAAATATAATTTTAAATGTTATTAAATATATTTTTGTGTTTCCGTTCAAATTTTTTTCTATTTAATTTTTCTGTTCAGATTTTTATATAAACTTCCACATAAAAGGTTTTGAGAACTCTTCGAGGGACACTATTTAGTTCCTTTATTATTATTATTTATAAAATAGAACAGCTTGTTTAACAAGCATTGTGGCACGAAGGTGAAGTTCATTCGGACTACATCACGCCCTCATTACGTTTTCTTACACCCGGTTCATTTGGTTATATGCGGACAGGACTGACTTTCCATCCACCGTCTGCAATCGGTCTTATTTTAAATATTCACCTCAAAATAAATAACAGTGGTAAGATTTACGGTTAAAAGATTTTCAACGTTTTCCTTGCAGAGAAAAACATTCCCTATTGGTACATTTCAGCAGAGAGAGCTACTTAAATCTATTCTTAACTTCTGACACACCGCCGCTGAATCTTTAATGAGGAGATCTAAAGATTTAAGGTTGGGTAAAACATACTCCAGGAAATAAAATCTTTCCCTCAGAAATTCCCCAAAGATTACAGTTATGTTGAGTTTTCTCATGCATTATTGTAAACTAAAGCTGTATGTCGGTGTCTCACGACACCGCACGAATCCCCTCCGCGTTGATGCCGCTGACGGGCATACCCGAGAGATTTTACCCGCTGCAGCGAAACAGCTTTGCTCCAATTTGCGGAATCCTCTACTGACTACCGAGCAATCCCTCCGATTTCCCCGCGAACGCAGGTCCGCGGCACCTCTGGCTGGAACCACTCTCCCAGAGCTGGCAGCGGCGACCCACGCTCAGCACGCTGCCAGCCTGCGCAGGAAATCGGAGACGTGCTGCACGGCC
>JAOVYW010000087.1:208350-218832 GCA_025775045.1 Hiodon tergisus | reverse complement strand
CACACACACACACACACACACACAAACACACATTATAAAGTATTTACATGAGACGCGTTGAATTTGAAATGAATCAGAAATCAGGAAAGAAGAGAGATCTGAAGGGCAGGATCCATGAGATGAGCAGACAGACAGATGTCTGATTAAAACACGCCGAGGAGCCCAGTAGCCGCTAACAGGCAGATTCTCTCATTGTTAGGGCGCTATTCCACCTTCCTCGACCCCGCGAGTCACACGCCTGCACACATCAACAAACCTGCAGCCGCCCAGCATGCTAGCAAAACAACAAGGTTTTATTTTAATGGGGGGGGGGGGGCAGTTTGAAGCAGTTTACAGCCTGTTAAGTTTCAGTCACTTTCAGAGATATTAGCGACCGAAATAATGGAACGAGACTTTAAAAGGACTGATGGAGTCAGAGATAGAAACAACTCATTATATCGACTTTTTTCCCCTACTCTCTCTCTCTCTCTCACACACACACACACACACTCTCTCACACTCTCTCACACACACACTGTCTCGCTCTCTCTCACACTCTCACACACATACACTCTCACACACACACACATACACTCACTCTCACACACACACTGTCTCGCTCACTCTCTCTCACACACACACTCTCTCGCTCTCTCTCTCTCACACACGCATTCACTCTCTCACTCTCTCTCACACACACACACAATCCCAGATTATAAAAAATACTGACCCAATGTATTAATAGAAAAGTTTTTTTTTAGTAAAAAAGAGTCGGGTGGGTCAGGAGTCGTGTCTGCACTGTGCCCTAACAACGCCGTTTTTTTATCCACACAATACAACTACAACCGATGGCAATGATTATATCTTCTTCTTGTTAATATTGTCATTCCTATTTCTGGCATTATTGCACACATATTTGGAAGTTGGGGGGGAGGGGGAGGGATTTAAGATAAGATTTGTCCTTGCGTGGGAGTCTCGCGGCTATTAACCTTCTGTTGCGACCCTCCCCTCCATCAGTATTCCACACCGAGGTCCAGTCCAGCTGGCCTGGGGCCCCACAGAAACACTTTCCCTTTGTCCGGGCCCAGACTGGCTGTGGCGCGCTGACTGACTGGCCACAGACAAAGGGCCTGTTTGACCAACACTTGTTCCGAGACAAAGCCGGACGCAGGAAGTACGACAGAAAGGGTAGTTTGAGTAGATGTTCCGACAACCGCCGGTCCCCTGGCAGAAACGCTGGGTCTAACGTGTAGACAATGTCGCCAAACCCCCCCCCCCCAACCGCCCACTAACTATGCATTCGACGCAGAAGTCAAAATTAAGATGAAAGAGATACTGGGATAACCAGTGCGGGCGCTTCCGGGGAAACGCATGGCAGTAATTAACCTGGGCAGGCTGGCAGAATCCCGGCTTTCACAGTTATTACTCCCAGTTCCCCGAGCCTAGATAAGAACACCGTGAAATGGAGGTGTCGTTTGTCTGGCCTGCACGCTGAGGAGGAGCGAACAAAAAGGAATCCGCCTATTCCGTGAAATGTGCAGGGATGATCCCGCCCGGGGCAGCGTTAGCCACCTCCAGGACTCTGCGTTTACTGCCGAAACTGGACGAGGTCCCAGGAACGGGAGCGCCGCTGAGAGAGTCTTACGTGGGACATCAGAGGAACCGATCCTGGCCCTCCAACAACGGGTCGTAGCGGATAAAGGGCAGCAAAAAAGGGAACAAACAGGATCTACCACTGCCTGTGCACCCTACGGTGTCCTGGTTCTGAACGGGTTTCACCAGAGGCTGAAACACGAAGGATCTCGGGTCCTACTGGGTTCTGTTAACACCCAGACCCATGGTGGAACAGGCGAAAAAGGACAGCGTGGTTCTGAAAACACCTGACTCTCTTGCTTTGTAAAATTCTGCCAAAGAGAACTAGCACTACCTTCCCCCTATAATAAAACACGCAGGCATCGGTAAGACCTGGACTAACACCGAATCAACACCGGACCTGTGCCCAGATATCCGAAGTACACTAAACTCAAGAGGTCAGAATTTTCATGCATGGTTAACCAAGATTAACTATTATTCTGCATCATCTAATTTAATTATGAGCTTTCTTCCACACTAGGTCCCGAAAGTAAATTATCGAGAACAATAAACAAGGATAGCTCATCCACCACAAATTCAAGTCTCCGATTACATTGCTTCTGTTTTACATTGTTAAGTATCACAACTTTTACTGGCAGATCTTTGCAGTTTCATTTCTTTAGAAACTAGCAGCAACTGAGCTGTACCGCAGTGTTTCCACCCCTTTGTTTTCCCTGACTGTGACTGTAAAGAGAACATGGATTCAGGAGTTCAGGTGGAAATGCAGGAACCTGTAAGTGTGGATTGGCCTGCTCCGCCCTTTCCCAATCATCAGCTGATCACGAAACACGTTTTTTTTTTACACCAACACCCAGAAAGCAGAAGATTAACTGCAACACCTGTCCAACGCATGGTAAAAAAATTATTCAGTGAATGGCAGCACTTTCCGCTGAGTGGATTTTGAACCTTGTGTTCTACCATTTAGGATGGTTTTTATTCAGATATTAAAAGATATACCAATGCATAGAAAACATTAGATGGTATTCCTGTAGACTGCATGTTAAAAATGACCACAAGCTCGGAAAGGTGTTTTGGACATGAAATAAAACGATGTCGGATAAAGTTTGATCGTTTATTAAATATGCCTGTTTGGGCTTGCAGAGGCTACAAGGCGGCCTACTCCAGAGACAGATGGCATCTAACGCAGCAGCAGATCAGCTGGCCTGCCCTCCAACCATGCAACTAAGACACGTAAGTTCCATGCGGATTAGGCTTCTGTCTGTCAGCTATTTCCCTCCTGGCCCAAGTCCCGGGTCCGGCGTCCCGATTCTGGACTGCCCTCTGTGAAGACCGGGGTGGGTGGCCTCCCTGTGTGCCCACCGCCTGGCCCCTTACAGGCCCACAGTGCGGATGCCCCGCGCGGCCCAACAGAACCGGGGATGTGCGATACTCCCGCTGTTTCGAAGGGCGAAGACCTGAAGAGCTGCCTATCCCATCGGAGAAATCGGTTCTAATGATACAATACCAGCCCACTAAGCTCTGTTTAGGGTTAATTAATTAAGTACCCTGACCTTTACACAACCTTTCAAGCGAAACATTTCTGTGTGTCCAGCCCCCTTTCTGTGTTCCTCTGAAATGCAACCAAATCGAATTTAAAAAAAACAGACAATTTCCAGCAGGGAAGAGATACTGTTTTCAACTCAAGAGACAGCGTTTATCGGAGCACAGCGTGTATGAAGGCCCACGAACAACCACTGTGAAATACAGCAATCACCGCCCAAACTTCTGTGTTCCTCAAGAACCAGTTAATGAGGTAGAAATTAATTCATTTACGTCTAAAAGCCGCAAGCGTTAAAAGGTGAGAAACATATGGGGGGGGGGGGGGGGGTTAAAAACGCAGGAAATTAAAAATGATACAAAAATAAAACAAAATAAAAAACAGTTCCAAACGGTTAGTTGGGTGATTTATCAAAAACACTCATGTGTTGATTAATGAATATAGGACGTGACCTAGAGGATCCCAATAAGAGATTTAAATGATTGCTTTTGTTAATTGTCTTTGTAGCTGAGGCAGGAACACTGCAGTCCCATGGGTCTGTTTGCAAGCTTCTGTAAAGGTCACCGAATCTAAGGAATTAGCCACGCTTTTACCAGGGGGAGAGAAAAAAATGTTTGGCAAAGGAAATATTTCTACAAAGTGAAGATTTGTTATTATTATTTATTTCCTTTTTTTCAATCGTGCACGCTCCACTGCCCATGCCATAAAGAGGCAACACCACGGTCATTGTAAGCGAGACCGACAGATCAGCGATGGTCGGACGGCCAAGACGAGCACTCAGACGTCGGGGGCGGGGGGGGGGGGCATGGCGCACGCCTCCTCCGCCACTCCGCCAGAGAGTCCTGAGTCTTCCTCGTCACCACAAAAGACGCAAGGCGGAGAGATCCCGCAAGATCCCATTCGGTCTCGGTGAGGCCCCTGTCTCCTTTCTCTTTAAGGGCAGAGAGAGAGGAGGAGCAGCTCCCTGCACGCTCTGCATAAATGTATCGCAGAAACTCAGACAGAAATTGGAGAGGAGCGTGGTATTGTGGCCCTGGGCGAGCCTTTAGACACTGTCAAAACATTTTTTTCCCCCACCATTTTAATTAGAAGACCAAAGTGAGCCTGGCAGCTTGGCGATATTCCCTTTCATTGTGGTTTCTCTTCAGTAAGCGTTTTCTCCTCACTTCGCCCGCCTGCCCGCCCGCCCGCCCGCATTCAGCTGGAAAAATTCACATCACCTTATGGAAACCTCAACACTTTTTCTTTTAGGAAACTCACACCTGCACGGAACTAACCCGCTCCGATGTCGTAATTATGCCGACTGTGAAATTTGAGATTTTAGTCCGATTTCAGTTCCAGTTCCAACAGAATTACGGGAGTTCTTCCCGTTGCAGACTGGGTATATGTCGATATGCAGTGCTTACAGCCACAGACAGCCTGCACAGAACGCATGCGTGGGCAAAACTCTGACCAAGTGAGCCATGTGGCGTTAGGAAAGAACGTTCAACGCCATTCAGGCCCTGTGAAAAGTGAGGGAAGGACGGGGGCAGGCCTCAGCAACGGGCCATGGTCAAAGGTCACCGCAGCAACGGGCCATGGTCAAAGGTCACCGCAGCAACGGGCCATGGTCAAAGGTCACCGCAGCAACGTGTCATGGTCAAAGGTCACCGCAGCAACGGGCCATGGTCAAAGGTCACCGCAGCAACGGGCCATGGTCAAAGGTCACCGCAGCAACGTGTCATGGTCAAAGGTCACCGCAGCAACGTGCCATGGTCACTGGTCACCGCAGCAACGTGCCATGGTCAAAGGTCACCGCAGCAACGTGTCATGGTCAAAGGTCACCGCAGCAACGGGCCATGGTCACTGGTCACCGCAGCAACATGCCAAGGTCAAAGGTCACCGCAGCAACGTGCCATGGTCACTGGTCACCGCAGCAACGGGCCATGGTCAAAGGTCACCGCAGCAACGTGCCATGGTCACTGGTCACCACAGCAACAGGCCATGGTCAAAGGTCACCGCAGCAACATGCCATGGTCAATGGCTGGGGCCACCTGACCGAATCCCTCCCTCCACCTGGTCTCCTGATGTGGTCCAGGGCTAGGGATGATGGGGTGTAGGAGAACCTCAGCACCCACGCACGCAAGAAGGGATCAGGAGGAGGAGAAAAGGAGAAGTTGCAGGCATCTAACCCCTGGCACGAGGAGACAGTTCAGAAAACTCCTCCACACGGACCAGGGTGAAGATGCACTGAGCACACAGATACACCCTTAAGATAACACATGGAGTGTGGGTGGGGGTGGGGGACAGAAATGAAAGGTGGTGGAACAGGCGAGGACGGGAGTCACTGAGAGCTTTGGAGAAGCTGCTGTGAGAGACACCCTGACCCTTCTGGAGGCGTGCACTTGGCACCACCTCCGGCTGAAACCCGCCGCCTGCCAGAACCGCGCCAGAACCCTTCTCTCCCCTCGCTTCCTCTTTTGTTTTGTTTTTCCTTCCAGCTGCAGTGGGCCAACCTTTGAAGCGCCTCCCGCGGCTCGAGGCGTATCCCGTGGATGTCAATCAATACGGGACACCTTGGATAAAGGGCTTACAAAAAGAGTTGGCTCTGCCCTTCCGCAGATCACTGCTCCTCCACCGCAAAAGGATTGGGGGGGGGAAACTGACCCGCCCCTTTCTCCCTGCTAATCCTCACCGAGTGAGAGGCTGAGGGGGGCCACGGGCGACGCATTCGCTAAAGACACTCCAACACCAAACGCGATCGCCCCGCGCAACGATGATCCGACACAGGAAGGAGACGTCAGGGGCGGAGGAGGACAAGAGGCGAGCAGAGGTGCTAACTCTGGAGATAACAAACCATCTCTGTTTCCGTAGCCCTGTCCTCTCAGAAAACCTGGCTTAGCCCCGCAACGGATAATTGCTTCAATCAATACCGGGGCAGTCCAGGTGTCCGTCAACAAAATGAGCCAGAAATAAACTGTGAATGAATTCCAGTCCCTTGCCAGGTCTTATTTAAAAGCAGCTTAAACTGATTCATTAGACTAGAACTAATGAAAAACAAGCAGTTGCACAGGGAACGTTTCGGTATAGAATGTCAGGAACCCACAGGATGGGGGGTTTTTCTTCTTGTTTTTTCTTCAACATGCTAGCAATAACCAACGCAACCAACGACTCAAATACTAAAAACCTGGATGGATGCTTTTCATTTCTGCGATTGGAGCAAGCGGAACTGCGAATGCCGCAGAGATCTTGCAAAAGCACCCGGGCGAAACACGAGCGATCTCGGTATTCCAGGGAGTGCTCACGTTGCAAAACATGTGCTCTTCCTAATGAATATTTTGGCGATGATTTAAATCTGTTCAAGCGACACCCCCTGCCCGCAGCCCCTATCAGACTGCAATATCCATTTAGCCAGAGCCACCACAAGCAGAGGTATCTGAAACAGGCCCGATTCCTTCACAGCAGTGAGAGAGCACAGAACCCCCTTCTAAAAAAAAAAAAAAAATCTATATATATATATATAGAGAGAGAGAGAGAGCATAGAATTGCCTCTTGTACTCTGTTTGTCGGTCAGTTTGTATTTTTTGCATTCGGTGTGCCTTGGGCTAGACGACCAACAGAACATCCACACAGCTTGTAAACCAATACATACTTTATCATGACAAACACAAAACGCACACACGCTAATAAAAATAATAATAAACGGCAAACGTATCACACAACCTGACGTGCCTCGGGGTTGTCTACGAATGAGAGGGAGACAAAAAAGGCCATATAAATTATACAGAGTGAAGGAGGGGCGGGGGGGAACAAAGACAGAGAGGGGGAGGGAGAAAGAATAAGAGAAAGAGGCTGAGAGAGAGCGAGAGAGAGCGAGAGAGAGCGAGAGAAAGTTGGTGACGGAGGTTTGATCAATAGGAAGAGAGAGAGAAAGGCTCTGTTACCCTTAAGGAAGCCCCAGGCCAGCTCCTCTGTGGCACCGAATGCCAAACTGAGCCACGCGGTCACAAGAGCGAAGTTAATAACGACATTTACGGAACCTGACATTTACCCTCACGCCGCGGACCACGGGCCACTGGCAGAGACAACAAACATACATAACACAAAGCCTTCAAAGGGACCCCACTCCGGGCACGCATAGCCCTCAGAGCTGTGGAAAAGTGGCGAGCATTCGAAAAGAGCCACCCGGACTTTGTGTTCAGACTTCAACTTTGACGGACTTTGTCAAGATCTTCCCTTCTATTAGAGGGGGCCAAATTAGATTAGAAATTGGCACATCCGTTACATCGCAGCTGATGGAAGGTCTGACAAGTATCTGCTTAGTTTTTCGACTTGTCTATTTTTTTTAAATGAAATTCATATAATCCTTATTGGTGTATAGCAAGGACTGGTTAGTGCATAAAGGAGCTTAAAACTTTTGAAAAAGGACAGAAAACATTGTCTGTGTACGTAAGTACCATTAGCCCCTTGGAGGGAGGTCCTAATGCGGGTAAATGTTCCCATCGGCGAGGTCTAAGTGCTGCACCACGTTACTGACCCACCCTGCTGAGTGTGCAGCAGCCACCGACTTTCCAGTCTTCCCCTCCAAAAAGCTGAAAGTACGTTTTAGTTGGACCCAAAAGAACGTGTGGCCGGATTAAAAGACACCATCCCTGCCTTCCAAAGTGCAGTTGGTAAGAAAAACAATAAAAGGAAAAAAATTATTACCGCGTTGAAAGAACAACATGCAACTTTTAAAGCCTATTAGAAGAGTGTTGCGCCGGAAATGTTTTTAAAATCTTTTTTTATTGCTTTTAGAATAAATTATGACTATCTGCAGATTTATTAAAAATTTTATCGCCGAAGAAACAATTGCTACAACAATGAAAGATGTTGGAGTGGGAAGACATTTCGAGTCCCCTGCAACTTGTCTCGACAGGAAAAGAATTTGCTGGGGACGCCTCTGTGGCGGTCTTTTTCCTACTGTGTACCCGCTCCCGGGGAGCGCTTTGTCAAAACCGGTGTCGAGCAACAGCGCGGCAGGACAAAAGCTATGTCGCGTGTCGGACCAAGCAGAGGGCAGCGGAAGTAGAGGGCAGCGGAAGTAGAGTCCAGCGGTTTTTCCTCTCAGACTGGAGAAGTCCGTGTTTCCGTCGGTTGCAAATATGTGTATTCCACAGCAGTTTTTTTTTCGATACAAAGCAAAGGCAAAACAGGACACGGTGCAAGCAAACTGATTCATTGCAATCAAAAAAATCCCCAAGCTCGTTTGTCTTAAAGGGAACGTAGAGTAAATCTGGCGTACACGAGTTCTGCGCGCTACACATCGGTAGGCCCGAATAGTCAATCTCAGATATTCATGAGCTTAAGGCAGATAAGGCTACACGACCAAGCCAGAACTCGTCTAAAACGCTCTCTCAGCCCACGTGCCAGGTTTCAAATTTTAAAAAAACAGCACTCGGGATTGGTTGCAATTGAGGAACTGAGGAAAATCTGGACAATGCCATTAGTGTTTAACAAATTAAATATCCTTTATGTTTGATTTCTGATAACACTGTGAGTCTGCGGGAACAAGCCGGTAGACCACTGGTTCCCATATGGGAGCAACAGCACACAGCCACACAGTGCTAATGCTTCACATAAGGACAGTAACCAAACCGAAGTCCATTTTGAGAGCTCAACAGTCGCCCGCCCCCCATCCCCCCAAAAACCAACAGAAAAAGTTAAAGCCTGCAGTGAGGCGTCATTTCGTGTTTGCCATCTGCTGACAAAACACAAGAAATCAATCGCAGATGGCCAAGTAATTAAAGAACCAATGACGGCGGCTGCTGACTCTTTATTCAGAGACTTTAAAAACAAACAAGGAATAATACTAATCCAGAGCGTGCCACTCGGCGTTTCCACGGGAACGGGATGGGAGAAACCTTTGTCCGATATGTCGACGTGACCGATACGGCTGAGTTTAGAGTAGCGGTTTAACGGCAAGAAGACCAGGATACATGCGGTGGAGAAACAATTCCGTCCTGATACCGTAATTCTATCACCCGGTCACAGTCATCCATGGTGCAATACTGGCTTAGACGAAACTTTAGAAAAATTATCCTGGTCCTCATTAGTACTGCGTAATCGAACTTTGAGTATTAGATGGTAAAGTTTGGGATTTGCCCCGCGTAATGAAAGTCTTCAAGAGCCTGTCGTCACCACTTGACAAACTCAGTGCGGCCAACATTCGCCTATTCTTCCACGCTGCTGGATAAGGAAGGCCCTGATTTCTAAACTTGAGGTCTAACTGAAACCGGATCTGTGGCCTTCCTAATTAAACGACACAGCAGGGCAGCATTTTTCAAGGCTATAAGGAGAGAACTTATGTGCACACCTGAGGAAACTATCAGAGGAACTCAACAGGCAATTTTAGGAATTGGATGTGATGGAACAAATTGTCATGCTTGTCTCAAATCCATTCCTTCAAGCAGACGTTCGGTGGGTTGGCTAGAAAATTCTGTCAGGAGTTTGATTTGCAAAGTAGTGGAGTTCGCGTGAAGATAATTACTATGCAAAAAAACAGCAACATGCTGAAATTCACATCACGGTGATTTTTGGGGGACTCCCTAAAACCCAAGAGGTGTTACCAATTCAATGAAGACCACAAGCTTTAGTCACACACCTCTACCGAAATTATTTGGCTCAAATAAGATAATATTAGCTATAGCATCGTGTACCCCACAGAGGCAATCTGACGGATTGAAGGCTACCAGCCATCTGAAGCTAGCTTCAGAGGAGCTGACCAAAAAGTTTCTTCACTGGTGTCACGTTTGTTGAATTGAGGACACAACTTAATTACATATATACTCAATTGTTAGGTCTACACATTCAATTATAGATCTATTCCAGGTTTAATCGGGGGTGGACCTCTGCTTGTTATGGAAACCACTGCTTTTCAGTATCTAGAGTCAATAGTATGGGTTTGCAACAGCCCCATATCAATGATAGGCTCTCTACATTTGCAGCACCGCTGGAGACCGTTTTAGGGGTGCATGCGACACAGAGCTTGTGAAGAAACCCCATTTAGCATGACCGCGGAACACACAGAGATGGCTACAATAGGCCACTGTTCTAAACGCATCCCAGGATACTGCTACTCCTTCTCAGTGCCGTCGGTAGCTTAGTAGCGTAGTCATTTGATAATGAAGCTATCTGTTGATTTCTTCAACAAAAATGACCACGAATTCTTGAGAAGTGTGATAAACGCTTCTCAACCTTCGGCTGCCTAGTAACAAGGGCAATGACACAAGAGAAGTAAAAACGGCCACTTCACCAATCCAGTGTGCAAAACAGTCAGCGAATCGACTACACCAATCCAGTGTGCAAAACAGTCGGCGAATCGACTACACCAATCCAGTGTGCAAAACAGTCGG
>JAOVYW010000087.1:150529-161472 GCA_025775045.1 Hiodon tergisus | reverse complement strand
TTCTTCCACACCAAACTCATCCAACCATGCCTTTATGGACCTTTCTTTGTGCACTGGGGCACAGTCATGCTGGAACACAAAAGGGCCTTCCCCAAACTGTTTCCACAAAGTTGGAAGCATAGAATTTTCCAAAATACCTTGGTAAGCTGAGGCATTAGCATTTCTCTTCAGTAGAACTAACGGGCCTAGGCCAAACCCAGAAACACAACCCCATAGCATTATCCCTCCTCCACCAAACTTTACAGTTGGCACAATGCAGTCAGGCAGGAAATGCTCTCCTGGCACTTGACTGGCCCGCACAGAGCCCTGACCTCTTGTCCAACATCAGTGTCTGACCTCACAAATGCTCTTCTGGAAGAATGGGCAAAAATTCCAACAGACACCAACTTGATATTAATGCCTATGAATTTAGAATGGGATGTCATAAAAGCTCCTGTAGGTGTAATGTGTAGGTGTCCCAAAACTTTTGTCCATATAGTGTATAAATCTGTACTGTTTCAGTACAGTAGAAACAATACGAGAAATGTTTAATAATTCTTCTGTTTTATTAAAACCCATATTAAATATTCTTACAACCTTGTTTAAAGTACAAAGTAACCATTACCTGAAAGAATTTACCCCTGACGTCTTTAAGTTGAATTTTATGTCAGGCTGCTGAGTTTTATGGTCGTTTTAAGGGCTTTTCCGTTGGCTGCCATTTTTTACTTTTTAATATTTTTTTCCGTGTCTGATGTCAGTGTATCAGTTTACAAAAGTAAAGTCAGAAATAATTAAATAACTTTATATTAACCAAATAGAAAGCAAAAAAATAACGTTTTGTTCTTTAGCTACACGTAAACACGTATATATCTCCGATAACGAAACGTCTAAACTTTTAAATTGCAACACCCATTGGAAAATGGAAAGGATTTGACGTGTGCTACAGCGGTTTCAGGGTACCTGAATTGCTTGATTTTGGTTTTGCAGGATTGGGAGAGAGCCACGTGGGGGTCGTTAGCCTGAGCGCGTTTAGTGACCAACTTCTGCAGCGTCCTCTCTCTCAGTTTCTGCTTCTCTCTCCATTTCTCCTCTTCCTCCTCAGCCTTTTTCCTCTGCTCGAGAACCTTTCTGCTCAGAGAGACAACCGCGACGCTCAAGACGGGATGGCGGGAGGACGGGAGGATTGTGGGAGGGGAAATCCAGGGACCAGCGGCACAGTGGAGAGGGGATGTTGGGACAGAGGTCCTGCGTAATACTCAAACTGGGTGGACGCGCAAAGGAAACTTTCATCTGGGATTTAAAACACACGGGTTCCACGGGCCTGAACGATTATTTCCAATAATAAATATAAATATCAGTCAGTCTACGATTCTTGGAACAGTTACAGCCGACAGTCTTCTGGGTCTACAGTAACAGCACATACAGAATATAGACAGCTGTTACCTCACAGCTTCTTGTCGCTTTTTGGCTGCGTCTGTGCTTTTGGTGGGCAGGAGCTCCTGGCTGTCCGAGAGCGAAGAACAGAGACTGGAGCTGGCGGTTCGAGTCGGAGCAACGTAGGGCCAGCGCATCACCCTGGGGCTCATCTGCTCTGCCCGCATGTCGGCCTGGATCCGCTCGCGGTTAGAGGTTATCCGGGACGTCCTGAGCTGGAAGGGCTCGCAGACGGTCATGGGCCTGGGCTCTCGCTTGTTCTGCAGATGCTTCCTGAACCTCTGGTAGCTGGCATCAAAGTCCGGGACCTCCCTGTTGATCTTGGGACGGAAGTCGGCCTCTGTCTCCACGGCCCTCTCCAGGCCGTCCGCCGCCTCCCTCCGTTTCTCGCTCAGCCGCCTGGCCACCATGCTGCGCGGCATGGTGGCGCTGTAGAGCAGCTCCCGGGCTCGCATCTGTGTCTTGATGGCCCGGTACAGCTGGTCCTCTTTGAGCTGCTCGCTCGCCGTGGAGTCGTAAACGGACCTGGGCACTGGCTTGGCTCTGAAGACCCTCTTCTCCTCCTTGGGTGCCTTGTCCCTGAGCTGGGCCTCCCTCTGCTCCTTTCTCCGCCGCTCCCTCTCCAGGAAGCTGAAGGGCTTTTGGGAGGAGCGCAGCAGGCGGGCGTGGTGCTCGCGGAAGAGCCGGCGCCGCTCCTGGCCGTGCTCGGCGATCTCCTCGTACAGGGGCAGGTAGACGTGGGCGGGGACGGGGCTGGCGCGAAACTTCTTCTGGCACTCCGTCAGCTCGTCCAGCTGCTTCCTCAGCAGGGCGTTCTCCAGCTCCACCTCCGAGCGCGACTTAACCTTCCGCCGCTTCTTCTCCGCCTCGCGCAGCATCATCTGGAAAGGCTTGGGAACGGTGATCTTCGGCCTCCAGCCCTCAGGCTCCTCCTCAGCGCCCTCGGGACACTTTGTTTTGCTCTTGGTTTTGCCTTTGAGGCCCGCAGCGCCCCGTGCCCTCAGCGAGGAGCAGGAGGGGTATCGGTGGCGAGGAGTCAACTCCCCAACTGTGAAGTCCTGCCACATATTCTTGATGTGCTCCTTGGGGGAGGTCAGCAGGCCCTTCTCCACCTCTCCGTCTGCACAGTTGTCCAGCATGCTGCAGCCTCCTGGCTGATTCAGGTCCTGGGTAGAGTAGGCTTTACGCAGTTGCCTCATTGGCATTAAATGGTTCTTCTTCCATTGTAATCTGACGAAAAGAAAGATATTTTGAATGCTTTCATTTCATCATTGCTACTTAGTACGGTAATTTACCAGGATTACACACACAGTACGTGTGTGGACGAGGACGTCACCTATAAAAAAAAAAAACGTCAACATGTGGCCCTGCAGTAGGGAAACCTGCCGGACCTGTGCGTCCCCGGCGTGTTCCCGCCCTCGTTGTCCGTGACCTCCAGCTTCTCGCGGTACATCTCCTCCAGCTCAGCCATGGTCTGGAGGTGGGCGTGTTTCAGCTCCTCCAGCTTCCTGTAGTACTCCTCGTTGGAGAAGTACAACTCTCGCAGGTCCACCCTGTAGTCCGGGATCATCAGAGGGTTCCCCCTCCCGCCCGGGCCCTCCTCATCCTCGTACTCCGATTCCGAGTCGTACTCCATCTGAAAAGGGTGGAGAAGAGGTGGAGGGTAGGGCGCGGTGGTCATCTTATACAGCTTCAGGGAGTAACATTAAGTTCAGACAAAATGTGCAACAGAATTGTACGAAAATACTTTATCAAAAATATTTTGTTTTTTTTACATTAAAATGTCATTATTCCCATTGCCATGGAAACCATTCTTGGATGCTGTAAATGTGTTTTTAGAAATCAAGGAATTGAAATTTTTCCCCCCCAAAATGGCAAGAAAGTCAGTGAAGTCATAGTAATACCACGGTGTAGTGGTTACTATGACAGATTTTGTGGTTTACCGTGTTCATGTTACAATCACAGAGAGAGCTGCCACAGTTTGAGATTGACAATAGGCTGAGGCAAGGCAGTTCAGAGAGACATTATCTGGTACGGGTAAGCTCTTTAGCGCCGTGGCTGTGGCTTTGGAAACCATATGGTACTCAACGGTGGCTGAACACAACCGGTGTAAAGCGGAGCAAACCGTAACACAGCAGCTTCACAGAAAAACCGTCGGAGTTAAATCTGTGCCCATAAGGATCCGAGCGGTTTCTCGCAGAGTTGATTTAACACCGTCGGCTTATCGGTGTTGTCAGAGCTAGCATTTAAACGGAAACCAGTGGGGAAGGAATAACTTCCGGTCTTACTCTTCGAGACACTACGGGATCAGATTACAATGAACTTAATTAAGGATTTAATGTGATACGAGAGGAAAAACGTACTGCTTTTGTTTACACTGCAACTATTTAGACACGAATAAAGAATGAAAGGATTTATAAAAAATTATACAGTGTGTTTGATGTTTACACCTTTTTGATTCACGCAGCCTTCTTTCAAAGTACCTTGTTAGTAAGAGGTCCACTCTATTAACGGGGTTAGACAAATCCTATGTGAAATCCGTGGGATTAAACCGATCAGGGCAGGGAGAGTGATTGGTAGACTGATGGGGTTTGGCACAGGAAGGATTACCATAACCGCGCTGCAAGGTAGCCTATTCCAGCAACGGAGGAGGCACGAGATTCAGCAGCCCCAGAATATTCCAAATTATACATGTTAAACCCAAACCCGTTCCCTCTCACATTAAGGCAGTTTAACCCCAACCCAATGAACCACGTCATGGGAAATGACTTTGTGGGACAGTAAATCAACATTTTGGAACAATGTTTTGGAAATTGTATTACTTTACAAACAAAAATAAATATTCCATCAACAATCAAACTAGCAATTAAATCTAACTGTTTGATTTTTAAGTCACCCTTGAGTCTGCATTATATATTATAACATTCATATGTTTGTAGAATATCACCACACATAAATGTCTATTTAAAAAATTAAATAGTCTACTAGAATATGACTAGTTTTATAAAATAACTGAATGAAACATTTAAAATGCATTTTATATGTATGGTTTTCTTGCAAAGTTTTAATTCAAAGGACATTTCCCTTTAGACAAATGCATCTCAACTGAGCTACATAACATAACCAGTGTATTCTAATTACACGCGTCTACATTTAGAAAACGTATCCAGAACGAATCCTAGGAATCATTATAGGTACTTTCCCCTATTAACATATATAGCACTGAAATACGTTTTAAATTTTAAAAAGTTATATGGGTACGTCAAGTGTGTAGATAATTGAACCACCCTTAGACTTTCGACGAAAAAGCAGGCAGATCATATGTTCAGTAATCGATTATACTCGATTCAAAAGTTTTTAATTGCAAAACTCAAGCGGCGAAGATTTTACGACAGCAGCTTTTTCTTCACCTTTTACGTTAACCTTTTCTTGAAATACAAACTACAAAAAAATATTGATATTACTTTTAACTCCAGAGAAAGACGATAGGATAGAGTTTGTCAGACCACATGCAACGATAATGATATGGTTCGTTATTTATCTTCACGTTCGTTCTTTGTTACCTCCTTCTCGTAATCTCGGTTATCCATTTGTCCCGTGGCATAAGGGAGGGCTTTTTCTCTCTCGTAAAGGGCTAACGGCGTCTTGGTGTTGGGGTCCACCGGCGTTTTTAAACAGGAGGTCACCAAGACGTTCGTGCGATGTGACTTCTCCATGGGTCTCTTTCGATTTCTGCCCGGTTTTCAGAGTCAAGCAAGAAACAGGTGCACCTCTACATCAGTAGTAGTCAGAGTCAGAGCAACGAACTCCGACAATCCAATAATAGTGAGTAGCGTCTCCAACCTGGTTACAAGCTACGGCGTCAGTGTGGGGTCAAATTAATCTTATCCCGGGGCGCTTTATCCGTAAATACAGGATCTACTGCCATTGCAAAATAAATTTGGTACTATAACGCTTTACACAATGGAAGTGCAGGCAGTACTAGACCGCTAAAATTAAAAGTTCTGTCACTTAAATGGCGCTATTGCCACGATTTAAATGATTTATTCCCGCGATTAAACAGACGTTATCCATCAACTACTAAGTAAACAACGACGATTGGAATTGATAGCTGGTAATGTTCTTTCTCTCCTGTCAGATACCACGGAATTAGATTTAAAGATTAGCGCCAATCACAGTTATACTGATGTGAAAAAGGTGCTAAATTTAGTTCATTGACCAAAATAATGGAAAAAAGATCATCTCATGGCATATAGCAAAAGAAACCAAACAATTATTACTCTTTGAAAAAGAACAATTTATTAAATAAGGTAACAAGTAGCCAGTACAGACAACATCTGAACATCAGGTTTAACAAGAACAATCCTGTGATGCCTGGCGACAACGTGGCACAATGTCACCTTCATTCCTTATCGAGTATTCACCTGTAAGGGTGGGGAAAAAAACTTCATTTAGCTGGTCATTTCCACACAAAACATCAGATCTGCAGTTCTAACTGCCACTTTCAAAAAGGCTGAGGAGTTCTGGAATACAGAGCTAGTCTCCACTGACGCAATATCGATGATGCGTTACTTCGTTGCTTTCTAAAACTTACGGACCTATTTAAAACGTGCTGACTCTACGACTGGATCCTATTGCAGAAGAGCTGATTTTGAATGTCAATCACAAACGCGGCAAAAGTAAAGGCAACCAGGCACTTTTCCCCCCCCTTACCACATCATCGATCTTGAGGATGCTGCGGACCGTCTCGGTGGAGAGGGTGAGAGCGCTGATTGACACCAACAACGGCTGCACCACCAGCTCCTCCAAGATGTTGGAAATGCCGCCCTGCGAGTGGAGAGGTCACGCACGCGTCAGACGCACGCGTCAGACGCACGCGCGAGAGAACGCGGCACGGAGACGCAGGCCCTCACCTTGCGGACGTTGATCCCAGCCGTCTTCTCTCCCTTGGCGTGCCTGTTGCGCAGCTCGGTTACCGTGGAAATGGGGTTGAGTCCGGCGTTCTCCGCCAGTGTGGACGGCACCACTTCCAGGGCGTCGGCGTAGGCGCGGACACAGTAGGCCTCCATGCCGCTCAGTGTCCGAGCGTACTCCGCCAACCGCAGCGCCAGCTCAATCTCGGGGGCGCCACCGCCGGCGATCAGTGCCCTGTGTGACCAGGAGGGGCCGACAAAGTGCGAGTCAGAGGACACGCCACAAAATAATATTCCAAAGCACAACCCTCACATTTAACAGCAAACCTCCCAGGTTTAACCTAACCACTAGGTTACCTCTTCTTCACCAGGCAGCGGATGACACAAAGGGCATCATGGATGGAGCGCTCTGCCTCCTCGATCACCAGCTTGTTTGACCCACGCACCACGATGCTGACGGTCTTCCCAGGGCTGGTACAGCCAGTGATCTGCACCAGGTAAAACAATGAAAAAATGACCCATGGACTACAAATGCAGAAACCCTCGTGGTTGTGCAGTATTATTCAAGCTCTATATAAACACGCCGTCAGCACAGACAGTCACGTGGACTAACAGCGACACGTTTCAAGCGATAAAAATCGAACTGCAGGAACAGCTGATTTAAAGCTTCTAAATGGATCAACATGAATTAATTACCTTGACCAGCTTTCCAGATCCATCCAAGTTAACCTCCTCTGCCAACTCTGCGGTGCCCAGCATCTCCGGGACGAACTGGTCAATGTGAGCAATGGGCTTGGTTCCAAGGGTCTGCACAGAGAGAGACACATTTTCAGCACCATCAGTTTCTCGGCTAACAGCGTAGCCGGATGATTAAAATCTCGCCCGACTTCATTTGAATACCTTGCAGATGAACTCAATGTCTTCCCTTTCAATCTCCTTGACCACCATGATCTTCATCTTGTTTAAGAAGTGCAGGGCCAAATCGCTAAGCGCATCTCTAAAATAAGAAAGGAGCGTTTCTGTGTCATTTCCCTTAAATAAGGAATGCAAAAACAATTAGGCAATCACCCACACGTACAACATGTTTGGGTACTGGTATTCGGCGATAACATTAAAACAGCTGTGGGATATGCGCACGTTCCGTCCTACCTGAGTATGGATTTCTGGATCAGCAGCACATTGCAGCCGGCCTTTTTAATCTGCTTGACCAGGTTGAGGATGTAGGCCCTCTCTTCACGGAGTACCCGGTCCATCTGGGCGTAGTCCGACACCACAATCTGGTTCTCCATCTGCAGAGCCAACATCAGCCAACACCGTGACCGATTCCTTTAACGCACCCCCCCACTTCTGCTTTCAAAAATTCGCTGCAGTACACGGACTTACGTCGGTCTTGGGTGGGGACAGGCAGAACTGGATGAGGCCGATCTTAGCCTTCTCCACCCGAGACACGCCAGTGTTCACCACCTTCTGCGTCAAAACCAGCCCATCCACCATCTCACAGTCATCGATGGTCCCTCTGAAGGAACAGATTGACACCCCCGGGCAGTTGGGTAACAATTCAGCGTACGCGACAGGCTGTTAGTGGAAGTACTGCGATCAGTCCTACTCTGGCAAACATGCCTGATTCTACTGCTGTCCATGGTAACCAGCTACATCTTTATCAGCAGCAGTTACAGCATAAACAGCATCCACTGTTGGAAAGTCCTCCAGACGGCAGCACCAGGACACCAAGGCCAAGTAAAGCCTTTAATACAATGTGCAAAGTGAGATTATCCCAGTTTGTGAATGGAGCAAAAGTCCCCTGATTCACTACATACACTTCATGACCCTTTCACCCAATCACAATGCAACGTGGCCGTTTGGCACTGCAATATACTATATTGTCACTTCCCCGAGTGAGGGTTAGCTAGGGTGGAGTTTGTGTGTGTGTGTGTGTGTGTGTGTGTGTGTGTGTGTGTATGGGGGCACGCTTGTCCCCTTGCCTAGGGACTGGGGTACAACTCGGTCCTTTGCATTTCACACACCGTCCTCTTTAAAAAAAAAACAAAAACAAAAAAACCACGTGTCCGGACACTGACCCAAGCTTCTTAACGATCTTGACGTCACGCAGGTCCACGCTGGTGGCGGTGGCGGGGTCGATGACCTTCATGACGGCATCCACACTCATGGGGGCCAACAAGCTGGAGTACTGAGACACCACCTTGGAGCAGAGCGAGGTGGTGGCGTTGTTCAGCAGAGTCTCCCTGTCGCTCAGCTGGACAGGCTGGCTCATGCCGGTCAGCACCTCCACGCCCTTGTCCACCGCCTTCTGGAAGGACTCGGAGATGGTGGTGGGGTGGATACCTGCACAGGCACAAGCGTGTGAAACGCAGTCCGCCACAGAGAGGAAAACGGATCACGTTCCGGAGCACGAGATTAAAAACCTTTCTGAAGCAGTTTGGCGCAGGCGTCAAGGAGAGCCCCAGCAATCACCACGACAGATGTTGTGCCGTCGCCCGCCTCGATGTCCTGGGCTTTGGACAGTTCCACCAGCTGCGGGGGGAACACAGAGGGTGAACAAAAAAAAAAAACAGCAGAGACAAATGTAGTGGGCCGCTGGGTTAAAGAGGAAGTCAGCCTCCTTGTCTAAATCCGCGTTCAACGTGTTCTTTAATGGCTTAATTGGAGAGCTGATTTTAAATTAGGGGTCAGGTGCAGGGTGGAAGAGAGCAGTTAGTTTCCTCGTGCCTGCTAAAGGGGAACCAGGCGGCCAGGAAACCGTACGGAGAGGGAAGCTGAGGATTTCATGATTTAAAGCAGCAGGAAAGCACTTTAAAAAAAGCCACTTCCTGTGCCCGGCTTTGTGTCTTCACGGGAAAACGATCCAGTGGGAGAGATGAGCTCTTACAACATGCGTTCATCATCTGAGTGCACGAATTTCAGGACCGCTGTCACGGTAACGGCAACATCACACAAAAGCACATGTTCGTCTGCGTGGCATGTTTCATGGCAAATTCAAATTTAATAGGGAAAATATAGATAAAATAAAATAAAAATGCTTTATAATATCACTCGCCATTTTAGCAGCAGGGTGCAGAACCTGCATCTGCTTAAGGATGGTGGCTCCATCGTTGGTGATGGTGACATCTCCTTTCCCATCCTGGATCTACAGAGGAAACGGAGAACCTTCAGTAAGCTTCACTGACGTTGACAGGCCGATACCAAATGTCAACTATACTGAAATTCAGCCTACCATTTTGTCCATGCCTTTAGGACCCAGGCTGGTCCTGACGGCATCAGCGACAGCTGTCAACGAAAAAGCAGACTCATTCCCCGTTCAAACAGCACCCAATCTTCGAGTCAAGTTCACCATTTAAGGCGATGCTATACAAGCGATTTAAAAACGTCATCAGCACTGGCCTTTTAAAAACTACCGCTCTCTACTGGGAGCTGGGTACTGAAATCTTAAAGGCATTGATCGAAATCAATTAAATTATGATTTGAAAGGTGGAGGTATGCAACTGTACAATAGCTGACAATAAATACGGATTAAACGTACAATGTTTTAAACAAAAAATTAAAAATTAGCATGACATTACATTTAACACTGCAATAAGTATGCATTACAGGGAAAATACGCAAGACCGTTACGTTTATTGATAACGGTGCAGAACACAACCATCCGACCATAGAGGACTTGCAAGCCACAAAGACGATCCCCCATATTGGAGGGGCTAGAACAATTAGCAACCCCACCCATTAACGGTTCATACAGCTACAAACTACCTCGTGAATACAAAGGGAACATGAGTAAATCCCTGATTACCCATTTGTATTTTGAAATCGGTAATTACCTTTCCCAGCGGAAATATTACTGAAACGAATCTGGGCAGGCTTATCTCTATCCACATATGTTCCTCCTTTGTTTTTTCCATTGGAAGCTTTGGCGGCCGAAACGGCTTCAGGCATGATAACTTATACTCGTACAAAAGCGTTGCTAACTAGCAAAAGTGAACCGATGAGCCCCGGGTCGCTAAAAAATATCGCAAGGTGGCAGATGGCTTCAGATTCTTTGAGAATCCTCACGTTCACAATTTCAGCCACCCTGTTTCAGAACCTTCCAGAGCCCCGGTTGTGACAAGAGACAGAAGGACCCTACACGCGGCTAGATATGACGAAATTTTGCTGTCTAAATATATGCCGTATTTTTTTTGTCAGCGTTTTATTTTATTTCAATAATTTAATGTGATAATGTTGATTATGTTTATTCAACAAATTGTTAAATTCTATGTTAGCCTACTGTGATTAGACGTAGAGGTACTTTTACAAATAGCGTCCATGTAAAAGACAACTTTTAACTTCAATATTATAGATTGTAGAAATTTTAACATTTAAAAAATGATTATTCATCGAATGTGACCTGATAAAACACCGCCACTCCACCTAATAATTATTTTAACGATATACTCTCTTGCTTGTACCAACAGGGACGCGGGAAAATATTTTGATGTATTTGATAGGTTTGCTCAAACAAAGGCTGGGACCTTTATTATTATTATTATTATTATTATTATTATTATTATTATTATTATTTACTACTATAAACTATTTGGCAACTCAGTGAACATTGCTGAATTT
>JAOVYW010000087.1:74897-99753 GCA_025775045.1 Hiodon tergisus | reverse complement strand
TGTGTGTGTGTGTGTGTGTGTGTGTGTGTGTGTGTGTGTGTGTGTGTGTGTGTGTGTGTGTGTGTGTGTGTTTATTCTGTGTTGTTGTGGTCATAATCGGCATGGGGAAAAACTACTCCTAAAAGAAGGAATCTCTCAGTGGAAAAAAACAATCTTTATGATTTAAAATGTTTCATTATTAATGCTAATTTTTAAACATTGTTTTGATGATTGCATTTTCAGAATGGTTAATCCATCGTGAGAAAACTTTGATTTTACTTTGATTTGCTCGGATATACTTTAACAGGCAATTGTAGAACTGTCAAAGCTTAAGGGAGGGGTTTGGGTGGTGGGGTGCAGAGCATACGTTGTTTACGCTAACAGGTTGTTAGCGTAAATATGTAAGATAATGGCTGTTTAAAAAGTGTATCAGAATCAATTTTATAACAATATTTAATGTCTATTAAATTGTCCTTTGACTCTTTGAAATATTTTACGTTTGTTTATGACTTACTCTATATGTCAAAAACGGAGACGTGACTTTATGTAGGGAGACCCGGGTGCATCGTTCTTTTGTGAAAGCTGTTACTCGTTTTGTATTTATACCAATGTCGCAAGTTTTCTGTAAACTCAGAGCTCTGAAACGCCAGCGGGCTTTTCCATTCAGTTTTTTAAGTCAGTATGCTAATGAAGTAATTCACTGTCTGCAGTGCTTAGGACAAAATGCAAACGTGTAGAAACAGTGGGATGTGGGAAATATCATGAAGCGGGGGGAAAATTTTGTTGATGTGTATTTATTCGCCCCAGAAACTTATAATTGAATATCTTTGTTTTGGGGATTTATTCATATTTACATGTGAAACATTCACATCCTTACTTTTGAAATCATACAGTAAACAGAAATAGCTGAAATTATATGTTAAGTTGGATATAATTTATCCGTTTTCGGACAGCCTAAAATTTCGAAAAAATAAAGAAAAAATTATATATATATATATATAAATAAAAGAACATGCATTTATAGGGGAGAATACACGCCCAATATATAACTATAATAATATTTAATGAACAAATTCCCTCATTAATGACCTAATGTCACTGAGAAAAGTGTCGATTTTGCCTTAAAGAAGTTTTTTAATGATTTTCCTCACTGTACAATACTGTTAGCCTACTCACTTCGTTATTCTCTAGCTTTACTCGGCACACATACAGGTGTGTTACTTTTAATTAATCATTAGATTTAATAAAAGTTTAATAAAGTATCACATGGATTCCATTAATTTAAGCATTTGATGTAGTACTGCGTTTTTGTTTTTAATGTAAATAAGGACATATGTATAGATTTTATTTTTGCGACCAAGCAGATTAAATGAATTGGGTTTTTGCACAAAACCTTCGTATCCCCCGCAGCATTTAAGCAAAGTGCGTGCCGTCGCGTAATGACAGTGGAGATTGCCACAGTTCCGTCAGACTAAACGCTGAAAAATAGGTTTTGACAGATGACGTCCTCCATGCCCTATCTAATACTTTCAAATTAATTCGGTTCTTTCGTTGAGTACCACGTCGTATATTGTGTCCCGATTTGTTTTTGTTGTTTTGTTATTTCTCGCGACTGTTTAATAGACTGTCGTTGGTGATTTTAACGTCTGGTGGCACACCGTTAAATTCATTCGTTCAGGTTTTCTATACATGACAATATTTTCTTTAATAAGCGGTTATACTTTATGCTCGTGACAGTGCTGTGTTCTATGTAACGTAAACAGTAATGAAAAATGAAAAAAGTACATATTTACACTTTTTTATCGCACTGAATGAAAAGTTAAATAGTTGGTTAAACTTTTTCAGTATTTGTACCCATATTACTTAAATATATTAATTTAAATGGAACCGAACAATATTGTATCCTACAGTTTATCAGGTGATCCACTGTCCTAGTTTGTGTATAACAGAAGTGCCTAGCTTTAAAGTTACATTATAAAAGATTGTTCGACCTTATAGCAAAATGTTAATTTAACATTTTAAATATTGTAGCCAATTAAACAGAAAATATCTTGTAATTTTTCCCATTTAACAATGGACCATGCACAATCAAACAATTGGTACTCTGGGTTGTTACAGTAGACAATGTTTGTAGCGATACACCGGCCGTGCTTACCTACACGGTCCTTGCCTCGGACAGGTATTTAGTTTAGGTTTTTTTTTTTTTTATAGTGAAAAAAAAAACTTTTCATTTTAATCCAGAATTACCTCAGTGTATTTTAATTATACAGGTTAATCCCGTTACTTTTTTCACAAACAAGAAAAAGAAAAAAACATCTTTAACTTGCAGTCCTTACCTGTTTATATTTCCAAAGCAAAGCGTCGAGGCGAAGAGAAGTAAATCCGTTTTGGAACCAGTCGCATTTTTGCCTGATTTTAAAACTCTCTGGTAAAATATAGGAATAGCTGCGAAGAAGAATAGTGTACCATCGGACCCATGCGCTCGAATGGATTATGGCTACTGTTGTATTGTGGATGTACATGCTTTGAGGTCTGTAGTTTCACCTCGCAGGTGTTGATCAGTCGGATTTCATAAAGCCCGAGCCATTGACATCTCCTGCTTACAAAAATGTACCAATGTAAGCCGTAACCAATCCTTCCGCTCACGGTTCCTTACTGCTTCGCGTTTTATGCATTATCGTTTTAATAAGCACATATAGCATTCTCGACCCGCTCCAAACCTGCCAACTAAAGAGACAAAACTTTCACCCCCTCTCTGTGCTTCCCTTAATCCCGGGTTTTACGGGCTCAGCATTAAGAAAATTCGACTGCAATTTGGGATTAGACAAATACTCTTGTTACAAAAGGTGAGTGCTACTTGATATCTAGATACTTAAAAGATAGACCACGTCGTCCTGAACAGATCTGGCATTAAAACAACAAGTTTGCCGAGTAGTTAAATAAATACTCCCCTCAATTGTTTTCAAATCCGCATTTGACTCCGTTTGTATTATCAGTTACCTCACACCCATTTATCGAGAAAAAATATCTGCTGTTAAAAGCTGTGTGAATCTGTTGTCCACAATAACCACAATTTGACACAAAATTTAAGATAGCTCAAAAGTTTATTTTTATTTTTTTTATTTGTTGCAACGCCACGCATTGCCTCGCTGTATTGTGTTTCGTGCATTTCTTCAAAACAATTTACTTTTTTGCTTTTCGTTCAGAAGTTTTTTTTTTTTAAAAACGTTCAATACTTCAGCGGCTCGTGCGGACGGATTTTCAGATCTGTAGAAGAATGAACTAAACCCTGCTTTGATTTGATGTCTGTATAGTAAAATGTAATTTCGTTCATTTGTCGGTGACTTGCTTTGAACATTAGCTCGCTTTCAGCTTCGGCCTCAATTAGAATGAGTTGATTTTCTGAGATCAACAAAAGGAATGACCAAATTCTTATAGTCCTCACGGAGCATCTCACCGACCCTTTGAAAAACAGCTAAGAAAACAGGGCACTCTCCATCGTTTTCAGTTACTATATTTTACTGTCGTTTCTTTTCCAACGCGTGGCTTTAAATATGGTGTGCACTGATTCCAGACCGGTTTAGTTTATTTTCCAGGGTTATTTTCTTTCAAATTATTTTCGCATTTTCACTCTGTGGAAAAAAAGACGGTCCCTATGAAACTTAACGCTGACTATTCTGAGTTGTAATTTTAAACAGGGATTAGCTTGTCATTCATATTTATGAGATGAGGTAACAATAAAAAAAATTTTAAATTACAGGGATAATTCAATAGCTCACTCTTCCGTTTTAATTTGATGAAAATTAATGCTTAAAAGCTGAGCGGACTATCCGCGCAATTTCCTTAAAACAAACCCTAGGTCTGGGCCTCTTAAATCGGGTATACACTTGTTTGTATAATTAGATCTTAAATTATTTATTTACTTTAATTATGGCTGATAAACAGCGTTTCCGTGAAACATGTCTGAGACATGTATAAATGCATGCTTAAAAAAATAATTCACCAAATTAAACCTACAAAGTATATTTGTGTATATACATATATATATATATATATGTATATTAACTATATATATAGTCAAATTACAAGTTACAGCTGCGCTTAAATTGTTGTTTTTCTCAATATTTTAAGTGCATGTCCTATTTGTACTTAATTCGCTCGTGCTAACTGTGTCGGCCGCCTCACACCATTGAAAGGTGCATTATACTGTTATTTCGCATTTCTTCACAACGTTAGGAAAAAGAAACAGGTAAGGACCGTAATTCGAATATTTCAGAAAACCTAATTCATTCATGTTTGGAACCCATGTATGTATTTCAAACACAACATGTTTTCCCACAACATGCAAATTATTGTCGTTTGATTTCATAACCATTTATTAGTTTTTTTGCGAATGTAAAAACATTTTAGCTAAATAACTATACAATGCACTTTAACAATATATGTTTTCAGCATCCGGCGGTTCCAACTGGTGTAAAATATAATGGCGATTTAAAAAAAACAAAAACATTTTTTTCCCCTCTTTATGTCAAATATTTTATATTTCCTCTTTTCATCCGTGCGATTTCACTCTTGGACGTTCACGTTCTCTGTGAAAAGGGGAGGGGGCTTCCCGAAACTCCAGGCAGAGAGTGGCCATTTGCTTGTCTTTTAGCGAAAGGGCGCCCCTGGATTGGTTGAAGTGGGCGGTACCGCAGGTGACTTACGCTCATAGAAGGGCAGGGTGGAGAGAAGGTGATCAATGCCCATCCGTCTACATTAACAATCACCTAAACACAGCGACAGACACGTACGAGCAGCCAGAGTATTACGTTAGACTTACATTTGGTTTTAAAACACTGAAATTTTCAGCGATTGGAGCCGTGATAAAATCAGGACACGTGTGAATTATCTGCGCCAGTTAAAACACAAATCGACAGTTCTCCGCAGTGTTTTTTAATAGTTTGTTTTCAGTTATTTTCCGCCTGCTTTTGTCCGTAAGCCTTCCATTTGGTGGATATTTTTATGCACGGACGCAAGACTAACCCGATCGCAAAGTAAGAAAAGAAAATAAAGAAATCGTTACGTTTTAAAAAGGTAGGTGTACGTTTTGCCGCTTGGTTTTCTGTGTGTTAGTTAATTGCCTATATCCCATGCGTAAACTTTTTGTGTAGTACGGCTATAAAGGCTTTTTAAAGTAAAGTTTATAGTTTAAAAAGTTAAAGTAGCACAGTTGCACAAAACCGTACATTTCTGTTTGATTTTTCCGTCTTTTTTCGGATAAAGTAGTTTTTGGTCATTTTCAGTCACACCGAGCAATTGTAATGGTTGAGCTCTGACTCTAGTAAGGTATGCGGCGTGTTGTTACCAATAATTTTAAATTTGATTAAATAAAAAAGGAGCCCTTTGAATCGGGCAGATTATATTTTTATTCTAATGGAAATTAATGAAATTAATAATTTTTAGAACCCGATTGCCCATTAAAAGGTTGAATTTACTGAGTGGATAATTGGAGAGGCGTGTTTGGGTTTTGTCAATTTATTTTGCTGATAAGACCCCTTCTTTGAATGGTCTCCCTGGAGGTCTAATCTAAATTGTAATTGAGTTAATTTGCACAGACTTCTAGCCTCTTCAATCTGGTTTAACTACGTCCTGTGGAGCAGCAGTTTTTTTTTTTGGGTTAAAATACACAAAACTCAGTTTGCTGCGTTTCTTTGTCTTGTGACGGATTGTCTTACTGTTTGGAGTTCTATGAAGTACAGCAAGCTAACAAATTAATTCCGCTTTTTGTATTTTAAAACAAAGAAAAAATTATTTTAAAACAAACAGCAGTTATTAGAACCGTGATTAGACCTTGCTCCTTAGATTAGACCCTAATTAGACGTTAAATTGTTCGAATTCCGAACTCCCATCTAAACTGTACATTGGTAAACCTATTAGGCCTACACGTTTATAACGCGTACAACTTTTCAATAAAACTTATTCTTTCATCAAATTTAGGCTATATATATATTAAGATTAATGACATTTTAAAAAATAAAATCCTATTGTTTATAAATTGCATTCCCTTGGGGGAAGAAAAATGTGTATCCTTAATAAATATATATAATTTTTGTTTTTGTTTTGTTTGGCAAGTGAAATAAGTGATACAATTGTCTGAATTTACTCAACGAATCTGTCGCCCACATAAGGGAACACATTGGGCCTTCTAATGGAACGGCATACATACTTCTACGGCCCAATTTAAAACGGTCATTGTTTTGCAATTGCCTTTTTGCTCTAGGTGGAGGGTGGAGTTGCCAAAACCGCGGAAAAAAGCAATAAACTTTGGTTAATGATGATGATGATGATGATACGAAACAAAACACAGTTCCGATTTACACTAAAGAAAAGTTAAGCAAGTTCGAGAGCAATACTGTTGCTTGACGGACCTGGACTGACAAATGGTTCCGAGGGAGATTATTGCACAAACGTTTAGTAAAAAAATTTGGACGAATTTTCATTAGTAGAAAATCAATAAACTACTTTAATTGGCCCGACTAAACACTCAATTGAGTATTGAGTATTTGAAAACAAATAAGTTTAAAATTTGCATGTAATACTTTTGCAAGCAAATTACCCATTTAATAGTATAATAAAGATGGCATGGAACAGTAATCAATTCATAATTGTTTAATAGATATTACGGTTTCACGTTGAATATATATAAAATAATGTAGTACTGCAATTCGTGTTCACAACATTTGAAGCTGTACTCAATCGTTGTAGGACTGGGAGTTCCTGGCCGTTCTGTAATGTGTTTGTTGATAACCAAAGTGAGTTAAACGTAAATTACAATTGCTATTGGTGTAATTGGTTCCTTAATAGTTACTTTTAGTTCGAATCGTATAATCTGACAATCTGGCAATTAATTGTAATCAACGTAAGACCATTCGCTCGGATGAAGCGGAAATACGGAGCTGTTTTATATTTAATTTGTTTGCGTGATATCTGTGTAAACGTCCCATTTAGTGTAGCGTATCAAATTATTTGCCTTTCCTTACTATATATTAATTGCATCATAATTAAATCGTACCGTAGGCCTTATTCTTTTGTTCCGTGTTTACATTTTTTTATAATTTCAACATTCCTGCAGGCCGCTGAAGGTCGGAAGTTCTCGATAACAGTAGCAGTTCAATAGTTAGCCTATTCTTTCTCGTATGGGTTAAATATGGTTCCAATATTGCAGTTTTTTGCTGGTCTTAGACTGCGGATTTCTGATAACTTGTGTCTATAAATGAGTGGTTGTTCCAGCCAATTCAACTTATTTATCTGTCGTTATTATGTTTGTCCGTTTATTTTTCAATTTAAGCAAGTTCAGTTGGCAGAATTATAGTGTCCTTTTCTGAGTTCGATGAGAAGTACGCTGAAGGATAATGGTAGTAAACTGACGTCTGCGGTTTTATTTCAGAAATTCTCCATTCCCGTTTTTACCTCGACCTTTGGACAACGGTACTTTTTGGCTAGATCTGGGGGGACCCGTGAGCGCTTCTAGCATGATGTCATACCTCAAACAGCCCCCGTACGCCATGAACGGACTGGGGCTCGGCGGCGCGGCTATGGATTTGCTTCACCCATCAGTGGGATATCCAGGTAAACCATACACGGGGATTTTCAAACCCCGTTGTCGTGCGACGGGTATTTTATTTTTTGTTACTTTGTTAATCAAATTATAGTCTATAAAACACATTTATGTTCCTCTGTGGTCTTTATCCTGTAACAATTAATATATAAACGTTATAGTTACTTGATAAATGTGTTGATGGAAAATATACTAAATATATTTTGTAACGTTTTCGGGGGGGGGGGGAGGTGGAATATCGTGTGTTATCGCAAAACTGAGTATATACGTATATGTCTGTATGTATTTGTTTTATTGTGTGTGTGTGTGAAATAAATAATACATTTACTTATTGAATATATTATTTATAATTTAACTAAGACAAGAAAATATAATATTCTAAGTGGTGACTACTATTATGCAAAGCAAAAGCATCTATTTTAACAAAGAATATAATGCATGACTTGAGTAGGCCGATAGAGATTATTGCATATTTTTAAAAACCTTTAAAAAGTCGTTTGACCAGAAGTTTACAATAACACTGTGATTGACTTAACCGACGAAACTATTGTTCCATGAATGTTGCATTTGGTTTTTTCGTCGTGGGTTCTCCAAATGTTTACTTCATTCTTTAACGTCAATTTTGTGGTCTAAGGAAACCCGAGAAAACAGCGCCGGGAGAGGACCACCTTCACGCGCACGCAGTTGGACATTCTGGAGTCTCTCTTTGCCAAGACGCGCTACCCGGACATATTCATGAGAGAAGAAGTGGCGTTGAAAATTAATTTGCCTGAATCCAGGGTCCAGGTGTGAATGTATTTAATTACCTACTTGCTATTTTTATTATCATCCCATTACTGCAGAGCGATCGCCTACAGCATATTAACTTGGAGTGTCTAATCACATTTTTTTCGGTGATTTTGTACTTTGATATTAAGTACATGTTGATGTTAGTAAATTGACTCTACTAGGCGTTATTTTTCCGCTCCGAATCTCAAGGCTGGAGGGTTTACGCACTTCGCTCAGTGGCCCCCTCTAGCGCCCACTTGCTGTATAGAGGAACTGGTTCATTAAGTATTCACGTGCGCTGCTTGTTAATTATTTTAATGAGTATGTAATTTAGATACAAATGTGAGTAGATAGGGATTTGTGATTACTATGATTTATTATAGATTACGCTGCAGGAGCGGTTCTTCGAAGAAATAGTTTTATAATCTTTCGTTTAATTTTTGACCACTGGCCAGTCTGCTCCGATGAGTTCCTTATTAAAAAAATAAATTAACTTAAGCTACTGCGGTATTGTTTCTCCCTAAACGCACTTTCTCGTTTGTTCATAATTTTAAAAATCTTTGTGGAAATTGACCAAGCCCACTTTGAAAAATTATCGTCGTGCTAACCCTTTGAAGAAAAACAAACGGCAGCTTGTTTAAGCATCTCACAAACTATGCACATACTGTGAAATCTGAATCCTATCTAAAAAAAACGGCAAGTAGTCATTAATGGGGTTTAAATGGATTTTATTTAGAATCTTTGACCAGTTTATTGCTATTTAAAAAATAATGATTTCCCACTTTAGGTGTGGTTCAAGAACCGGCGCGCCAAGTGTCGGCAGCAGCAGCAGCAGACCGGCGCCAATGCCAAGGCCCGGCCAGCCAAGAAGAAGTCCTCGCCCGCGCGCGAGAGTACGGGCTCGGAGAGCAGTGGCCAGTTCACCCCTCCGGCAGTATCCAGTGCAGGCTCCTCCTCTTCCTCCAGTTCCAACTCTTCTGGCAACAACGCAGGCATCAGCAGCGCTTCTACCTCCATCAGTACCCCGGTCTCCTCCATCTGGAGCCCAGCCTCCATCTCTCCAGGCTCAGCCCCTCCGTCCATCTCCGTCCCCGACCCCATGCCACCCACCAGTACCTCCTGCATGCAGCGCTCGGTTTCTGGGGCGGCGGGATCTTCCTACCCCATGTCCTACAACCAGACGACGGGTTACAGTCAGGGTTATCCCACCGCCTCCAGCTCTTACTTCAGCGGGGTGGACTGCAGCTCCTACCTGACCCCTATGCACTCTCACCACCACCCCCACCAGCTCAGTCCCATGGCGGCCCCCTCCATGTCGGGACACCCGCACCACCACATCAGCCAGTCCTCGGGGCACCACCACCACCACCACCATCACCACCAGACCTACAGTGGGGCGGGCCTGGCGTTCAACTCCTCAGACTGCCTGGATTACAAAGATCAAACCGCCTCATCTTGGAAGCTCAACTTCAACGCTACGGACTGCTTGGACTACAAAGACCAGGCATCGTGGAGGTTCCAAGTATTGTGATTTGTTTTTTTTTGTCCCCACCCCATTTTCTTTTTTTCTTTTTTTTAAATGCAAAACTTTTCAAATTGACTAACAAACGTTAAAAAAAACAAAAACAAAAAAAAACGATTTTCTATCCCTTTTAAAAAACGGAAAACAAAAATAACCAAAAGAATGTCTGTGCAGAAAGTCACAGATGACCTCTTTGTTTTCTCAATGAAGAATTTCCATCAACTTCGGATGACTTAAAATGCTGGAAAGTTTAAAGTGTTTTAACTGTGTATAAGTGTTGCTCATGTCCTGTAATGATGAGGAGTTTTCTACCATTACATGAACTCAGTCTATGTGCCCTGTTTACCTCCATTCCAATAGAATTATGTATAGCTTTTCTTAAAATTTATGCTAATCTTTAGGAGGAGGTAGTGCAGGCAAAAATATAGTCAGCTATACGAATGAGCTGTGTGTAAATATGTATTTGGGTCAGTTCAGTGACCGCATTTAGTTGATGTTGCTGGATTTGAAATTGTTTAAAGAACAAAATTTAAAAACTAATTAAAAACATTTGGGTGCGTTTCCCCGCAGGTTTTGAAGACGATTGGCATCCGTTTCCTTGAACAATGCTAGTTATTTAAAGGAAAATATATTAAACTTTTTTTTTTTACGGACCGGTTGAGATAGAAAATTTAAATAAAACATACTGTATTTACGTTCAAGTGGCTGTGTTTCAAATTTAAGCAAATTTTAAAACCCATCTATTCAGTACACGTTAGGCATCGTCAATAGTGGTGTATTCTGGGCTCATTTTAATCACAGCACTTGAATTCATTCTTTACAAATTCATGATTTTTGTCCTATAAGGGAGAGAATGTCAACTAGCCATGCAATTTCAATATTCCGGTGAAATGTTGAAAGGCGAACGGCCCTGCATTCATGTCCATACAATAAAGATCCGTTTAACAACAAACCGGTGTTAATGGTTTGTGAGTGGATTGTCTTTTTAAAACTGTATACTGTAACAAGCGTGGGAGACGACGCAGTTTAAATACCCGTTCTTAAATTAGTAAAATGTATATATATGAAAAAAGCGAACGTAACAAGCATTTCATTTAGTTGATCGTTTAATATAATCAGTTTATACATTTCGTTTTCTTCCCCTAAGCAAACTCGGGTCGTCGGCCTAATTATACTTTTAATCAATGCCGCTCATGTTAATAGAATGAAAGTGAGCATCCAATTATTTCCAGTTTTTTTGTTTGAATTTGTTTTTGACCTCCTAGACGGAGATGTGTTTCGCGACGCCTATCAGTAACTCAGGAAAGGAATTTAAATGTTATTTTGGAAAGGATTACAAATATTACTTTTAGTAGGCCTAATGTATTTTGGTTGTTGGAATAGCTTCACGTTTAAACGCAGTTTGCTTCATATTTAAAACAATCGGTTTTATATAGTTTCGAAGGTATTGAGTTTAAATGTACATTTTTAATTCGCTGATTACGATGCATTTATTAACCACAGGTAACCATTCATTAAAAATACTGAGAAAACTGTTTAAAATATTAAATTCTTTAGTGGAGCGGGGGTTTGTTCGATTAAACCTCTTTAGGGGAAGGTAAAGACGTTTTGAAACTTCGTTCAAGTTCACACGGCGCTGGCTATTGCCTGATAGTAGCCTTTCCATGCCTCGTAGGATCTCATTAAAATGATCAGAAATACCTTCCAGGAACCCCGTTATTTAATTAGATCAGTGGAGCCAAGTAAAGTCGCAAATGAAGAGGACTCGTGAAAAAACACTTGCGTTTGATGTCAGGTCAGGCGGGATTTAACTGGAGAGAAGTCCGTTGCTCGTGTTTTGTGAAGAGGTACGCAGTCAAACAGTTAGTGAACGCTAAATTAAACATGTTGTAGGCTTACCGGGTTCTTTAAAATAAACATGGGTTGTAGCCCACAGCAATTCTTGCAAAAATTATATCAGGATATTTTGCTGTGCCAATGCAGCCAGTGATATTTAAAAATAATGGTATGAGATAACAAACACCATTTCTTAATGGCTTACATCGTTTTTAAAAATCATTTTATAAAATAAATTTTTTATTAAAAATGCAATGTTAAGATTTTTTAAAAAACTTTTTAAAAATCGGTTCTCCCGGGCTGTGTAACCGAACGAATAGATTAGCCTGACAAAACATCCCAAAAAAAAATGTCTATACTTGTCAAACAGTCCTGGATTATTCGTAGACGCGTTTGTTGATTGTGTTTATCTTTTAAATAGAAAGAAACAGAGGGGTAAATCACGATTTCAATTAACGCCGAACGGTGTTCTCCGTATGTTTTGAATTAATAAGTAGCAGCTGAACAAGCACGAGTGCTAAACAACCCAACACGGGAACATAAAATGTTCATGGTTTTCTGTGTTCGCTCAGTCATTTCCGAAACGTTTTCCAAACAAGATGTATTTGGTAAACTTGGGTCAAACAAGAAAAACTAATCCTGGCAACGTTCTGGGGGCAAAATTTCAGAGCTTTAGTATTAAGTCGAAACAACTGTCTGTCTGCCTTATTACCACTACGGTTCATGGTTAATATGATTAGCGATTAGCCTACCACGCACGACTCTCAACCGCCGTTTTGTGTATTGAGTGGTTCGCTCTGAAGTTTCAACATAAAACGACATGCAGCGTATGCCTTTAGAGTAAACGAAGACTATACCGGTTCCACTATTTTTAGGTAAACTAGCAGTGTTTAAAAATGAAAGAATAACCTATTAACAACTTATTATTAAGTTATATTAAGAATATAAGAATTTGCGCCTTTTCATAAAAAGAAAAATACATTTCTGGATTTCGTCAGAAACGTAATTCGAAATTAGGTGTTTATAGGCCTATGGAATATATATATATATATATATATTAGTTACCGACTTAAACACAGCTCATATATAGATCTATTTAAAATCTTTATAATTTATACATGGTTTTCAGTATTGATTTTGAAGGGGGAAATCGAATATGTCAATACAAAGGTTAAACATATAATACGATCCAAATAAAAACAAAAAAGCGATATAATAACAAGCCTCGATATGCATTTAGTGTAGAATTACATTAATTCAAGAGCAAAATTTCATCTGCCGTATTTAGATCCTGTCAAATAAATCAACAAGCAAAGTGCAATGGAACATACGATTTGGGCAGCGCAGGTAACCAAATTCAACCGGATACAACTGACAAGAAATTCAGCCAATTATATTTTATTTTGTCTTTTTAGTAGGCACAACTAACCCCCACAGGGAAGCACGGCCTGATTAGCTGGCTGTGTAAAATCACATTGATGGTTTGAATTACACAGTACGCACTATTTTCGACACTCTCGTACCAAATTGAAGTTTTTATGAAGTGATTACAGCGGGGACGCTTAAACCAGAGTTCTGGGAGAGGATACGCGTACGTGTAAACAAATAATCAGTTTCGATTAACAGTTTGTGCATAGGTTCATTTGGTCCACACAGCGTGTGGGAGAGAAGTCCTGTCCACTACATTCACAATGTTTTTTTAGATCATACATTTGTGAAATATGCATGAAGTTGTGAAATTTTGTATAGCCAGAAAGGTAAACAAGAGACAGAGTATATTAACAATTGGTTTAATTCATATTCACCCTCATTACACATTAAAGTGTACCCAACAAGCCCTTCACTTTCCCAGAGCCTACTGACACCAGAGCTGACACCAAATCAACTTTGCAGAGCTGTATCTAGTAGTGCTTACTTCTCACGGACAGAAGAAATGTGACACTTCCAACAACAAGGAAAAACAACACAGTTTTATTAAACGTGATTGGTGGGGTTGTCAAACTTTCGATTTGGTCGCAACCTTAGTCACTTTTTGCCCAAAAAAACATGAAATGGCAGAGAATAAACCCCCTTTCCTTGTATGGTAACTAAACCCTCTAGATGTTGTTATTGACAAGTTCTAAAATTTATGTAACGTTTTTGCCGGTGTATTTTTTCATCAAGCTGTGCTCAAAGCTAAACTTAAAGATTACATGTGGTAGTCCATGTCCAGCCACACACAGAGGCCTGATTCAGGGCTTCTGATTATTGCCACTAAAAGAAGGATTTTTTATATATATATATATATATTTCGTTTGCAATCCAACATCAGAGTGCTTCCTTCCAAGCCCTGCAAAATGTCACCTGACAGCTACATGGGCTGTTTTAGTTGCAGCAGGTCTCACGTTGTGTGTAATCACCGATTTAGCGTAATCACTGTTGTGTTTTTAATTGTAGAACACTGTAATGAAAGAAATAGACCCTGAAAATAACGAATAGTCGAAGATAAAAAAGACTACAGCTTTTAGGTTTTCATTTCGCATGTTGTATTTTTTAGTTTTCTTTTTAAGGACATGCTTCCAATTCACATTTTAAAACAACACTACACAACACATGACGGAAAATTTGCCATTGGTGCTTTTTTGGACGGTCATGGCATTGGACAGGTGGAATACTATAAACGTGTGAGGTCTTACTGTCGAATATCTTAGACAAATTGTAAACAAAATCAGACCTATTTATCATAGTTATATGACACAGTGTTATTAGATATAGGGAAAGCACTTTGACTGTCTGTTCTTAACATGAACTTAACACAATATTTCAGTGTTCATTAACACACACGGCAGGTTTTGTGCTTTAAATACCAATTGCTACCATTATCTTTTTTTTTTCTTTTTTTTTCCCCCACACTAAGTTGGAACCACTAATTATTGACTTCATCTGGGTTTACCAGCACAAATCAAAAGCAATGCTGCAATGAGGAAGTTCACATTCCAGTCACCACTCTCTACCTCAGCTTCAGGACACCACAAGTCAACAGGAGTTTCTGTTAGCTGGTAGCTGGGAGAATGGCACACCTACGGTGCCCGTTTTAGGTAACTCTGAGGAATCTACAATACGGGCCTCACACTCAAAGGAGTGTGAAAAAATTATGGCCTTAAAAGTCAGACAAACGTCTACCGTCAGGACTTTAATCAGCGAGGATTTTTGTCACTTTACATTCGGTTGACTGCTTGCGTCACAATATTTTGTAATCTGGTGTTTAAAATAATTGGGCTGAAACAAGAAATGGCGAGAAGCCCAAATGAGTGATCAACCAAACACAAATCTCTAAGGAATATTGCCACATTTTTTTAATTAACATTATTTTAATAGTCCAAAAATGGGTACATATCTCACTTCTGTTAACTGCGATCGATGTTGATACCAGCTTGCTTGTATATTTTAAAGAGCGAATTCTATGGAGCCAGTTAATGATGTGTTAACTAGCATGCTAAAAAATTGTATCAATAAACTTAGTAGTTAGCTATTAATACACTTACAGCTAAATTAAACCACTGTTATAGCATTTAAAAAACTATTTAGCTAAGCGGTAGACATGCTATTGGTTGATAGCTCATTTTGGCACATTTCTGCTGCATGTCTCTGACACCCTTAGCTTCTTAATAATGCAAAGTTACCATCTTTCCCTTTTCTCATCCAAAAATGCTCAAACATTTGGTAAACAAATGTTGTATCTTAAAATAGAGGAGTGTACACGCTCTCGAATGGGACACAGTCTTGGTAACCTTAAGGACTGGATGGACATAAAAACTCCTTCTGTTTTCAATCACTTTGGTTGCTTATTATTCAGATCCTCCCTGCTTGCTGACAAGAGTCCCTCAGGGCTCAGTGCTTGGCCCCTGCTTCTTTCCCTTTATAATAAATCATTCGTAAATGTTTGTTTTAAATCATTTCTATACTGAAGACACTTAACGACGAAAGACCTGGTTTCTTTGGCTGAATCGGCATCCCTCAGCATCATACTAATATCTCACCTCCATGATATCCCCCTACCAGACCATCAGGAACCCAGCTATCTCCATCGTAGCCTACTAGCCTAATGCTGCATCGTGCTGTAGCATTGCATATGTATACTTGGTTAAAATCTTATTGTTAGATATGGCAGCCTTTTATATATCTGTGGCTGATGGTGTGGTGATTAAGGATTTGGTGTATTTGGTGATTCTCATTTGGCTTTAGCTTCCTCTTTGCACATTTTGAATGTAACAGGAAATGCACAAAAACAGTAACCACAAAATAAATGCATTTTAGCCGTTTGCAAAGCTGGCCAGATGTGTGAGTGAATGAGCCGGTCCAGTCACTTTCAGAGCCAGAGTGGGTACTTACCTACAACTGCAGAGGGGAGAGCCATTGCTTTGCAGAATATCCCTCTCCTTCTGACAGACTCTTCTTCCCCACTCCGTTGGGATGGCTGTAAATGTTTCGGGAGGGATTATGGGTAGCCTCACAAAATCCCGACTGCATGTCATCATTCGCACTGCCTACTCTATCACCCAGCTTTGTAGAAACGCTTACATTAGTGTCTATAAAGACACTTTAACACTCTTATTTCTATGCAGGGACCCCTAAGATGTCTCCAGAACCAGAGTTCTGAGTCCGTGTTGCCGTTTCTGTAAGGCTTGTGGTCCTAGCGGTGGTCCGGTGAGTCCCGGTGTGTTCTGAGGCGTGGGTCAGAAGAGATATGGAAAATGGATCTGTAAGATTTTAATTAATCGATAACGGTGTGATTACTATCAGAGTTTTGCAGTAGCCAGAATCATTTCACGTGCAAGGTTTTGAGATAAATAAAAATAAAATATTTTGACTATTAAATAAATACGTCTGGTAATTATTAATGGTCTTGCAATAGGCTACATTTTTATAAAGATATGCAAATGTAATCTGGAGGACAATTAAAGGGCACTTTGCCGATGCATATCATGTTGTAGTTTTACTTTGCGTCATTAATTGTTTAGTAAAGGGCACCGAAAAACATTTCAGTCTGAAGTACATTTTGTTAGCATGAATGGATGGCCACAGTAATGGATTAATTGCCAATCAATGTGTACACTGGGAAAGTGAACCAATTAAGGATATATATCTACAAACAAAATTAAATTCAGCTAAAGCCCCGTTTATAAAGGTTGAATAGAGCTTCTACTACACTATTCAGAAAACACAAATATTCTGTTTTACGGGAGAATTCGCTAATGCGTCAAGAAGCGTGTGTCGCGCGTGAACCCATCAAAAACTTGAAAAAAAATAAGAAAAGGGAAATACGGAACACATCACTTCTGATATTTTGTCCGTTTTCTGCATTGGTTCTTGTAATTTTTTTATGGAAATCCTCTTAGAATGCAAAGTAAATAGATTACGATACAGTGGAGGATTAGGGATCTTTGGTGCTGTCAGATTACGTTGGGTGCGTCAACAGTTCTGACAAGGCCCAGGATGCTTCTCGGGGAAAAAAGGCACCGCTACTTAAACAGCGTGTGTAGTTTTTCCGGCGTGTGTATGTCTCAGCAGTAATATCTGGGGGTGGGGGACAAGTAAACTAAAATAATTGCAGCGTCAAATATTTAGAGATGTTAAACTGTGTAATATCGTATTTACACTGTCATAGTGGATTAAACTGGCATTGTTTCTTAAAAATAACAACAGGTAATCCTGAACAGGGGGTTGCTAGTCGATATTTGTCGATACGAGGCAGTTTAATTACGTTTACTTTTAGAAAATACTTCGTTGTACAGACTAATCCGGTAATACTTGTCTAGTTTCAGTGTCAAGACACTTGCATATTGCTTCGTGTATTAGGTGAACGCATGTATGCAGCGTTAAATTAATCAAAATAATAAAATGTGAAATATTACAAATTTTTATACAGATGTATTAAAACATCATGCATGTAAACCCGTTGTTCACAGCAAAAAGAAAATTAAATTAAAGTTACATGACTTTAAATAACGCGGGCCTTATTACATTCCCCACTAGAAAACAGAACCGAAAAAACAGAATTTTGTTATAAGAAATAGTTGTTTTATAAAACCAGATGTTTGTTTTCTAAGACGTCTTTTCTCAGTTTCTAAGTAAATATTGTGCAACAGCTGCATTGTTCATTCTTCGCTGTGCGCGCGCCCCCATTTCTTAAATTTAAATTTAAATATTCACAATGTTAGGTGCAGAGCCTCGAAAGATGTAGCCCAGCTTATCAAATATAATTTGAATTCTGTTGCATAATCACCTCGCGGTTCTAAATAATAATGAAATGAAATTTATATTAAAGTAATGTTAAAGGTTCTTTCATACCACCGAGTAGTGAGAATATATATTACTTGAGAAAAACACGACGTTTTTTTTTTTTTTTTTTTTGTATCGGGGCCCCTTAATTACTTAAATCACGCTGTATAGTTCTCTATATCGCGAACAGTGATACAGTGCCGTGGTAATGTACAAACCTGAGCCTACAATTTTTTAAAAAGTTCTGCTTGCTTGAATCAGGAAGCAAAATATATGCCATCTACTGTCACCTTTTGTATAAAAACAAACGGTGCACTTTACAAGCAATTCTCCCCCTTCTCAGTTTTGGGATTTTGGTTTCAAACTAGAGCTGATTTCCTAAGCAAAAAGGGGTTGCCCGTTGTTGGGCTGCAGCTAAACTTTAATCAGGTGATCCAGATGACTAGCTACTCTAAGGAAACAGATCGACATGAGTAGAAATTTTACAAGATAAATGTAAAAATGCTGTTAGTTGGTGTCACCCAGGACCGTACATCTTTAAAAGATGTAAATTTAAACAGCTTAAACATAAAACAAGTGCAACCATGTTCATAATTAACAGTATAAAACTCTTTTTTTTTTTAACGGTAGCATAATCACCATTATCCCGTTATTAATTATGCTATTATTGCTTAATCTAAAACATTAATTGAGTGGCTGGTTAGGAAAGGGTGGGGATAATGTATTAATGTGAAAATCATGCTTCTTAAGTATAATTCTACGGCTAAGTAAGATGACGACCACCAATTCTGTTCCACTGTGTGTTATCTATTTTTTTTGTGGAGAATGATCCTTATTTTTATGTATTTATATATTATGCTACCATTTGTTATCGCTTATTTTTGTACAGTGTTAACATTTCTTTTATTTAGTGTGAGATGTTTATTTAGTGCAAGTTGGTCGGTTGTAATGTCTGTAAGATACGGATGAGGCCCTAGTCCGATGTCTTTTTAGGGCTCTTGTTGATCAAATGCTACAAAAAATGTAATTGTTAGTTGAAACTTTTTACTTATGATATCAATATTAATATTAAATAAACAATGTAAAAAAGGAAAGGAGTGGAATAACTACAATTTTAATCTGTTCACTCGGCTGACAATCTGATAACACACGCCATTGCTTCTTTTTAATGTTAGATGGTGACTGCTAGTATTCCACTTTTATTTCAAACAAAAATTCAATTAAACTCCTAAGCTAACCCAAGAACGCGTAAAGCTTCCACTCACCGCTATAGTGAAATGGGGGCATTTAACCTCATTAGTTAATTACTAAGTGTTATTATCAGTATAGCGCAGGATAAAAAAAAGTATTTACAAAGGACAGTTTTCCTTGAATGGTATACTGTACAAAATCCCATGATACCATCATACAGTCTAATGTGCCATGTGCCATTTGTTTTCTATATTTATTTTTCACAGTCCAGAGGTAAGTGCAAGTTAAAAATGAAATTAATATTTACCATTATTTAGTGTGATAATGTACTGTAGATTGTGCATACATATATTCATACTCTAGGTATGTGTTGTAGTCTTAATTTGTTAACTTAAACAAATGTGGGATTTCACTGTTTAAGAGCTACTGTTGTTTTATATGTTAATTAGGTATACATTTTTCAGCTTTAAGCCAACATATAAAGGTCTGCCTTACACATAAAGGGGAAGTGTTTAAAAATCCCAGCCAAATTATATTTATCCAACTGGATTTCAAAAGCACTTTTTTTTGCGAATTGCTTTTATTAAAACAGATTGTGATGTATATATTTTTTGTTAAGAATCTTCGGGTTTTAAACATATGACGTGATTTATAATTGCCCTCATTAATAATTAACACCCTTGCTAATTCTGACAGAAATAAACATTTTCCATTAAAACCAGTAAGAAAGCAAGAAAGCAGTCGTTACTGCCTGCAGAGAACGCATTGATCTGACTGAACTGTGAAAGTTAGAAGGGTCAAATCTGAAGTATGAGTTGCTTACTCCAGGGAACACCAAACCGGCACAATTTTACTGTCCTTAAAAAAAACAAAACAAGCATTTCAACATCATAAACGTCAATTCTGCTCCTAACTGGTGAGCATACGGATGCGCCTCATGTTAACACCGACTGATAAACATTAAGATGCAAATGCACACAACGTAAAGACAGGCGATGGTCGATCCCTCCTTGCGCAGTGAATTATTTTTCCGTCACTTACCCACGTTACTCCAAACAATCAAACGGCTCTCTTGATGGGTGTTACTGTGCTGTTCCTCCCTTTCCAGTTACCTGGCAGAACTACTTCAGAGGTATCAGCGTGTCTGTTTGGTTTCCCATTTCCTGTTTTTTCTTATTTTTATGTTGAGAGGTTAGTTTTAGACATGGGTGCATGAAAGCTGTAGAAACTTCTACAACTTTTACAACATTATTATTTAATTTTTTATGAATGTTCCAAAGATCGCGCAGGATTCCCATGCTAACACAAAAAAAATCACCTGACCTGAATTCGGATCATAGCAGCATTTCACTACATGGCCAAAAGTATTAGAGGATTCACTATTTTAGCCACGACCGTTACTGATAGGTGTATAAAATAAAGCACACGGCCGTTCAACCTCCGTAGGAAAACATTGGCAGTAGAATGGCCCCTTCTGAACAGCTCAGTGACTTTCAACGTGGCTCTGATAACGTAGCATGCTTTATGTATTTAATGTAATCAATGATGGTTTTTAATAGGGTTGTCCTACCCTGGTCCAGGGGAGCAGTAGTTCAGATGATCATTGAGACCTAGCTCACAAAGTCACAGACACTGCGGTTCTCATCTCTGGCGATGGTTTTTAAATTTTGTAACAAACGTTTTTGTGGTATAGATTATTTTAAGTAAATTAAATAAAAATGGCTTTAACTTCTCTTAATTATCCTCCATTAAATGTGGTATTTCAATTGCTTGGCATCCTAATGTAGATCTGGGATTTTTTTTGTTTGTTTAATTGAAGGTGAGAACATATTTGAAATAAATGTATCCCTAAATGTGGTGTTTTTCTTTCAAGAACAGAGGGATGTTGACCTGCTAGGTAACACGGTAAAAACAGTAAATGGTTTCCCTTTGGGTAGAGTTAACTGGCTAGTTAAATATCTTACAAAGAGTCCAACTAAAAATCTAATTAGCACAGTCCGTACTCATGACAAATTGTAAGGCTGGTTGTTTAGTTGTCTTCTTGGCTAAATGTCTAGCACATAGCTACACGGAGGGTTCTTCTACAAGCTCACATTACCACTTTTTAAACTAAAACAAAAACAAAACATTAAAAAAATTACGGGCCAGTTTGCCAACAAAACGGTACACGTGCTGCATATGTTGGCTTATCAAAAAAAATTAGTCAAAGGAGGAAATGAATGTATGCAAATCCTTTGGAATAAACCCAATGATTGGACACAGTACATTATCTGTTTCAAGTGTAATGTTTTAACCCAGTCTGATTGGACAGGCCTAAAAGCTTTGTAGACTGTAACTAGCCAATCCAGAGATTTCTGGCTATGTACCTATTTTTGGCCTGAAGCTTCTGTTGTCAAAATATCTCCCTAAACAGAAAAATCATATTGATCATGCCCCAGTCTTTTTCGTGGTCATTGTCCGACACTTTCTAAAGCAGTGTTGGCTACTAGAGTCCAACAATAAGGCAACAATGTACTCCACATGTATTTATTAGCATGTGTTACTGTGACGTATGTTCATAAATTTATCGGTGTAGTTGGCAATTTTCAGAAATTATGATATTTTAGTATAACGAATTTCCGAGAGAGACATTTGTTTTCTTACTGTAAAAGGGTGTAAAAATGAGTAAACTCTAAAAACCATACGCTGCAACTGAACAGAAACAGATTGCGCTTGAGCGCAGATTATCACTTCAAAAACAAGCCCTGGTTGATCAACCTCTCCCCTTTTTCCCTCCCACACAGGCCTCACTGGAAACACCTGCTTGAGGATTTTGAGTGTGCTGGGGCAACCTGCCCTGCCCCGGAGAAGGCATTTCTTCAGCACTGACGGTTCCAGGAACCGAGAGCTTGAGAGCCACATTTGCTTGTGAAGGACAAATGGCAGGGTTAGGCAGGTTGGAGGCTCCATGCATCTCCTTAAGGTGATCGTGTAGGGCGAGTGTGTCAGCCGCTGGGGACCGATCAGCTGGCCTTGTGCAGCACCATCAACGGAGCGGCGATGCACGTCTGTTAAGAGACAAATGCCAAACAACTTTCCAGCGCCACGCGAACAATAAAAACGTGCGGCAGTTGTCCAAACCTTGGTGTGTTTCCCAAACGCACGCCTCTTGTCTTCAACCCCGGCGCCGCGCGGCTTTACGGGTGCCACAATCCCAGCCAAATCGTGCTCCTCTGCTGCTCTCCACGAGCCAACGCGAAGCCAGAATAATTCCACTCCGTCTCACTAAGCCTTATTGGCTCCGAGGAAGAAACAATGAAACTTCATCTGAGACCAGATTAGGTTGGTAAAATAAAATAAAAATGTAGAAAAACAGAGAGGATTGCCTTTCTTTCAGCTGACACTATCTTGCCCACGGAATCTTGACGAGCTTTCTTTGGTTCTGTCACTAATGCTGTGAAGACCTGTAAACTGGGCTTTCCACAGCCAAATTGCTGTAACCTTCTTATTTGGTGTTCTGAAAAGAGCTTAAGTTGGTCCGTCCTCGGCGAGCTGCGCCGGTTAACATTGGCCGATGCTGGAAGGATTGGTGATGGATCGGAGGGGCTTAGAAAAAGATGAAGCTTTCACAGCACGGCAGTGTACAGTCAACAGCAATGAAAAGCCTACCGGGATGAAAGACGAGGACTATTTCTAATACATACAAATCCACATAAATGCTAACCGTGTCATCCAAACTGGGACCGAACTGGGACAGATCAAGCCCCGCGCACATTTATATGGGGTATTTAGTCACAGCGTTTCTGTCTTTCCTCCGTGTTTTACAAGTATGTCATAAAGACTTCCCGATGACTCATCGCGCGAGATCCGTTATTTAAAAATAAAACGTCTTTCACATCTTCCATTCATTACCGACGAACAAAAATTTGATTCATGAACCTGTTCTTCGTTTCATTTCATTGACAAGGCGCATACGGTTCCTGAAAATCCTTCCTATCAAAAAGAACAACATTTTGTACTGTATGGATCTTAGCAGGACAAGACCAACATAGATCTACAGCAATGTATGACACTGTATGACACCTGTTCAAGGTAGTCTCCACAGTCATGACGGGCGGAATCTTAAACTCAATGTATGGCATCCACTTTCTATTTAGAATCATTAACTGAAACGGAAAAGTGTTCCATATCTGGTCATGTGACAAAGAACATCAAATGGCGTGACAGATATAGTGAAACCTCGGAATAAAATGAGCCATCTCGTGCATTTCACTACTGAAGCAAATTAGTTTCTAAATATCAACATTTGACAGCAATGTTTTTTATTTGATCCCACCAGGAAGCCGAAAACACAAGCTTATTATCTAATTGGATCAATTTACTTTATGTGGCTAATTAACTTCAACAATTGGAACATAAATTGAATGTTTTTTATTCTCCCTCAGTTATTTTTGTAGAGCTTATAAATGTAAAGTAAATTAAATCAATTATGGGTTTTGGCTGCTAGAAACATAGCAAGCGAAACCCACCAAAAGCACGCTGAGAACGCGTATACACGACGCTCGCTGTATTATCAAGTAGTCTTGAGAAGGGCCGTGGCTGGGCGTGGCCTGTCTCCATGGTGACCCCTGCGACCTCTGCTCAGCAGTCTGCCCCACAGCTTATCCATCCTGCAGCGCAAAATTGCTCACGCATTTCCCTTTTCCGTCGGAATACCCCTGCTTCCACCAGTCACAGCACAGGCAGACAGTGCCAGGGGCCCACGCAGGGGCCACGCACATTACTAACACGACGCAAGGCCTTGCAGCCAGGTCTTGAAGTGGCTCTGAGGATGAGGCGAGGGAAATATTCCTTTCTGACGTTTGAAGTTAACAGGCGGGGGGGGGGGGTTATGGGCAAAGAGATAAATCTTTTCCACTTTGCTATAACAGCCTAGCCTGGAGGCCATGTCCGGTTTTTGTGTGTCGGAGGCAACAGTACAAGCACGCCTTGGATGTCGCCTCAGGGCTAAACGCGCTGCACAGAGCCCCGCCCGACATTCTTCTCTCTGTTCTTCACGACAATGGCGTATCTGCCCCAATCAGTACACGTGTCAGCCAGGCATTTTAAAGTGATTCTTTATAAGGGTTTGTGAAGTTCTGTCAGTCTTCCTGCACGGCGCCAGAGCAGGGAGAGCTCTGTCGCTATTCTCACGGAGTCCAGCCTCTAAGAGACGAAAGGGAGAGATCGTCATGAAAACTAATAGGAAATATATTTCCTGATGCCTGCTAAGAAGACCCAGTTTCACAAAATCAGCCTTGGTACGGCCTTGAAATGAGATCTGGGTTTTTTTTTTTTTCTATTTTAGATGGCTGAATGGGCAATTAAACCAAAACAACTAGCTTTACTTGTTTGGCCCCGATCCCTATTGAAATAAAATATCTGGATCCCAGATTTTTGTGCTCTCTCACTAATACCAGTCTAGACAGATCATAGACTGGATCAAATTTGTATCATGCAATTTGCCGACTGTGACTGGGATTGCGCACGATTGGCTGAGCCCTACTCAGGATTGGCTGAGCCCCACTCAGGATTGGCTGGGCCCCACTCAGGATTGGCTGGGCCCCACTCAGGATTGGCTGAGCCCCACTCAGGATTGGCTGAGCCCCACTCAGGGTTGGCTGGGCCCCACTCAGGGTTGGCTGCGCTCAAGTAAGTGGGTTGTTCTTGCCTACCACTGA
>JAOVYW010000087.1:60326-74797 GCA_025775045.1 Hiodon tergisus | reverse complement strand
TGGCCTGAATCGATTACATTCGAATTCAAGAACCATAACGTCACACACACACACACACACACACACACACACACACATATATATTATACTAGTTGTTTTTCATCATCAACATCATTAATTAACATCATTAAACAATTGGAAAACGCGACACTGTGTAACAGTAGTAATTTTAACACTTAATGTGTATAGGCCCAATTTAATCTATTTTAAAACCTAAACGCTTAACTCGACTACAAAGTTTTGAACACAAGCCCACATTTCAGTAGAAATATTTTACTTTTTGATCTATCTTGTTACTCTCCGGGTTTATGTTGTTCTCGACATTGAGGGGAGGAGCTTACAAAGTATTCAGCGCTTGGAGTGGCCTTTTCTTGTGTCATTTAAGCAGAGAACGCACACGGATTGGTTGCAGTGGGCGGTACCGCAGGTGTTTTACGCTCATAGAGAGACAGGGTAGAAAGAAGGTGATCAATCTCAATCCGTCTACATTAGCAATCATCAAGACACATGAGAACAGCAAAGGTAACCAGTTTGACTTATTTGTTTTCAAACCCCGGAAACAATCACTGCCTTAAATAATGAAATTATTCAGAGCACGTGCCATGCATCGTCGGTAACTTATATTTTTATAGTTATTTTTACTTAATTGGGCGACGTGTGCCCCAAATCGCATTGATTTCCAGACTGCTTCCATTGGTGGATATTTTTGTACTGACACGCCTCTTGATCAAGATCGCAAAAAAGAGAAATAGAAGATAAAATAAAAAATAAATCATTAAAAAAAAGGTAAGCATGCGCTACAAATCGTTCAGTATGATCTATGAAGTGGTCTCAAGAATTATCCTCAGATTTGCTGGAATTTGAATTTCTTTCAAGTTTAATATGCACTTTCCTTTTGCAAAGTGTAGTGTGTGTTGTGCAACCGGAAGAAGAAATTAATTAACGTGAATGTTCACGGGCAAAAGTTGCTTTTAAACATTCCAATTGTCCATGAGCGTATATGTTTACATTTTATACCGTCAAAAAATGAAAGTTTGAATTCAGGGAAATTTTAAACTAGTTCAACTTGCAGTCAGTGGTCCTGGTTCTATTCGTATGGAATAAAATTGCCAATCAGCATGTCGGACATAGCCTACTTAACAGTTAATTGAGAGGCGAGTTTTGGTCAAAAGCTCTGGCTCCCTAAATACGTTATCTAAATTTCAGTTTAGTTAATTTCCATGGAACTCCGACCCTTTCATTCTGTCCCGCGGAGCTGGAAACGCAGTTAAATAAAAATGTTTTGGTTTTCTCAGCTCTGCCAAATCGGGTTTCCGTCGGAATAGAAAGAATAATAGAGAATAAACTTGTACCTTTATAGGGAAGAGGGTCGAGAATGTTATTTTACGAATAGAGGATGAACGCATTCTATTTTGATTAATGAACTGTTGAAGTTCTCCCTCTGTACAAGTAGTCTACATATACAGCCAGGGCTAACTTGTCGAAAAAGTTGGTTAAATCCTATGAAATAAATAACACAATTTCTATTAATTAGCGAACATTAGAATGCAGTCTCTCGAGAAGGAATGAATCAATTCAAGTAGGGGGAAATTTGACTGTTGATGTTAGGCCTACACGCGGCTATATTTACAACGCCGTGATATTCAGCTAGTTATATAAATAATTAATACAGACTGCAGATATGCACAGTTTTGTATTTTGTTTTTTAAAAATTTGCTTTACGGAAATTATGGGGTAAAAATTAGCAAAAATTCAAGTCGAAATGTATAAGTAAAGGCAGATTTTGTCTGCAATTAGAAAATTATAATTTAATATTAAAAAGGGATTCTCCTCTTTGGGCAGGAGTCAATTCCGTTTGTATGGACTCTTTAGTGCTTGGCAAGTAACGAAACCGTGGAGATTTGATTACGCCCTGTGCAATTTGGGTAGAAAGAAAGAACGGGTCATTGAGACACTAGAATCACGTAAAGGGTTTTTGTAAATATACTCACCTAAATATACTATTTATGTAAATACACTCACATCGGTTTTATTGGAGGTGGGTGGCAGGCAGAACTGATGGGAAATGCAGTAAAATCATAGACTAGTTTTTTTCCGTTCTATAAAATATAGAATAAATTGCTGCTTTGTTAACATACAACACGTATTTACAAAAAGGTTGCCTTAATTAAGCAATGCATAAAACGTATAAGTTTATTTTTTAAATATGATTTTTCATTATCTACAGTTCCATCGTAGGACTACTTTTTTGGTGTTTTATTAGCTTCACAAACACTCTATTATTATTATTAATGATGATTGTCCACCCAATTAATTGAAAGTCTCTTTTGAAGTAAATGGACAGAAAATACGTATAGATTTGCGAACGCTCATTTCCTAATTTAGGCATACATTTTAAAACCAGCTTTTTAAAGGATTTTTGGAATCGTATTGTTTTATAAACCTTCAAATATTTTATATAATAGTACGAAACTCAATTTTTTAACTCACTTTTTAAAAAGTGAATTATTTAGGTAATTTATCCGTCAAACTGCAACATCTGGGGAAGCCAAACTGCTGGAGAGATCTGGGGGGACCCGTGACTGCCTCTAGCATGATGTCATACCTCAAACAGCCCCCGTACGGCATGAACGGGCTGGGGCTGAGTGGAGCCGCTATGGATTTACTTCACCCTTCGGTTGGATATCCAGGTAAAACGAATTTAAAACATACCACAAGCTGCGAATTTCTACCTTGTGTGAATGAGCGGTGGACTTTATGACAAAAATTAAAAATTTCATTTATTATCAACAAATGTATGAATTTCCTATTTACAAATTATCAATATTTAATAAATATATATTTTACCCAACATTATTATTATTATTTTCATTACGTAGGAAGCTCGTAACCATCAAATGGTTTTAGTGAATGAGACTCTTTGAAAATGTTGAAATGTTATCAGGTTGATTACGAACTCCATGTTGTATGAATATAAAACTGATATACTTAAACGGTTGCCAGTTTAAGAAACTATTACAAATATGCCTGTCAGAATCAGTCAAGGTAAATTAAGGTTTTGACAAAATGTTAAATGCGTTTTTAAGCTGCCAAATTAACGCGGCTTTACGTTTGGCCTTAAAATATTTAATAACGGTCTTTTTTTTTGTTTTTTGTTTTTTTTAATTTACGTTTAGCGACTCCAAGAAAACAGCGCCGGGAGAGGACTACATTCACTCGCTCACAACTGGACATTCTAGAGGCGCTCTTTGCTAAGACGCGATACCCGGATATATTCATGAGAGAAGAAGTGGCATTGAAAATCAATTTGCCCGAGTCCAGAGTTCAGGTATTTATTTTACTACTAATAATCCAATCTTTACTGCTCCCTGTCTACCACCACCAACTATGCTCTACACAAACTTTTATAAGCTTAAGTAGGGACTTTAGACCAAAAGTCATGTTACTTCCTAACCCTATCTTTGGGGAGGGTTGTTCAATCGATAAACGCTTACTTGTGTTGATGCTAAGTGTAGGCAAGTCACTCAGTGGCCTCCCCAGGTGCCTGCTCCCCCTAGTGCCGGCTCTCTGTACCCATGAAGGAAAAGACTAATTGCACTTAAACAATAAAGCCTTTCCCACAGCACTTTTCATGTGCTGCATGTGTATTTATGGACAAATATATATAAATCCATATTATACAGCAATATCCACAAATCCTGACCTACTGCTTAAGAAATGTTTAACAAGAAATGTGGTAAAAAAATCATGAGTAGTTTCATTTGTATGATTTATGGCTAGAGAAATCACTCATTTTTTGTGTGAATATTTTACTCAAAAATCATTACATTTTGGGTAACTAACCAGCAATCTATCCTGAAAAAGCATGTAAGTTGTTTCTCCATCAAGAAATGCTCTGTTAAATAATGAAATTGCTCACTTGTAAAGAGAAATTAAATAGTTTGCAATATGCTCAGCCTCTGCGTGGTATAAACTAAAACCATAGCGGGAAAATGGTGTTTAAAATCAAATTGTTAATTTGTATGCCAACGGACCGTTTAACAATGTGAACAGAACTGACACATGACTCTACCTGACAGGTGTGGTTTAAGAACCGTCGGGCCAAGTGCCGACAGCAGCAGCAGCAGAGCAGCAGCAGTGCCAAGGCTCGCCCAGCCAAGAAGAAATCCTCGCCCACCCGGGAGAGCACTGGCTCGGATAGCAGCGGCCAGTTCACCCCGCCGGCCGTGTCCAGCGCCGGCTCCTCCTCCAGCTCCATATCCTCCACCAACGCTGGCGTCAGTAGCAGCTCCACCTCCATCAGCACCCCTGTCTCATCCATCTGGAGCCCGGCATCCATCTCCCCCGGCTCAGCCCCTCCAGCCGTCTCGCTCCCAGACCCCACACCAGCAGCTAATACCTCCTGTATGCAGCGCTCAGCACCAGGGACTGCTGGATCCTCCTACCCTATGTCTTACAACCAGACCACAGGCTACAGCCAGGGCTACCCCAACCCATCCAGCTCCTACTTTGGCGGGGTGGACTGCAGCTCCTACCTGACCCCTATGCACTCTCACCACCACCCGCACCAGCTTAGCCCCATTGCAGCTTCCCCCATGCCGGGACATCCGCACCACCACATCAGTCAGTCCTCAGGGCACCACCACCACCACCATCACCACCACCAGGCCTACAGTGGGGCAGGCCTGGCTTTCAACTCCTCAGACTGCCTGGATTACAAAGACCAAACGGCCTCATCTTGGAAACTCAACTTCAACACTTCAGACTGCTTGGACTACAAAGACCAAGCCTCCTGGAGGTTTCAAGTTTTGTGATGTCCTATTTTCATTATTTGAAATGTTGTTGTGTTTTATATATATATATATATATATATATATATATATATCTATATATCTATATCTCTATATAAATAGTATCAAGTAAAAGTTTTACATTCACAAAAAATACAATTTTTTTTTATTTTCATTTTTCAAATTTCTTTTGGGAATAAAACCTTAAAGGATTCCCATGGACCCCACTCCACCCATTACTTATTAATTGAGAGAAAGCGTCTCTACTGGACTATCTCTGTCTCTCTTTTTATCTTTAATGTGTTTTAACTTCAGTATCCAGAGTGGATGACTCTTGTCTTATGACAACGAGCTGGAGATTTCTTTAATGCAAGATCTCTGAACTTCAGTTTTCTGCTTGCATCCATCAAAATCAAATTGTGTACAGCCCCCCAATCAAATCTGTTTTTAGGAAGGAAAAATTTTAGTCAGCTGCATAATAGAAGCTGAAATGTGTAAATATGTATTTAGGTCAGTTACAATGGCCACATTTAGTTGGTGTTACTGAATTTCAAATTGTTTAATTTTAAAAAACGATAATAGATCTTCCCTGAAGACACCGATTGTTAATCCTTTTGAAAACTGGCACAGGGAATTGTTCATGTTGGCGAGTGATGCCCAGATTCACGAAAATGGTTTCATTCTGCTGTGCAAGACGATTGTAAACCGGGTCGGTTTTACAGGTTTGTCAGTGGAAATGTCCGATTAACTTGACTTCCATTCAAGCTGCTTTTTTTCAGGTCTTAAACTTTAAACTATCTATTTTGTGAACTTTTAGTCGATAGTGATGTTGGTTGGCGACAATATTTTAAATCGCGGCACTTGATCTTTTTGTTACACAAGGACTTTTTCTTTCTTTCTATTTTTAAAGAATGTGAATTGGGAAATTTCAATATGCCACTGAAATGTTGACTGTATTTACGGCGTTCGTCCCTACATTCATACCCATACAATAAAGACAAGTTTAACAGCGTACTTTCCCCGGTGGTTTGTGTGAAACCACACGTCACTCCGATTTAAAAATATGCATTTTAATCTTTTGGAAATATTTTTTATTCAATAAAACTGACATGCGGTAAAATCAGTACCATATCTGTGGACCTTTAAACGAAAAACGTACTTTAGACAGAGCATTAAGCACGAATTTGTTACTGACAATCGGAATCGGAAAAAATCATATTTAATTATTATTATTTTTAATTTCATTACACGCCAAATAATATCTATTTTGTTTGCAAAAGGTTTAGGCCTATTCAGTCGGCATTCTGTGTATTACTTAGGACTCCACTCCATTCGGTCTTCTTTAGTCTGATCATTCACAAAGCGCGCTAAACAGAAAGATTCTCACGCTCTGAATTGACGAGGAAATGAAAAGGTTAATTCTGTAGCTACAAGAACTTTTTGATTCAACCGGATTATTGAAATTTGGGTTGTGAGACGAATTTTAATTCTTAGCCTCTTTTTGTAAAAAAAAAACAAAAAACATTTTGCGCAGTGTATGTATTTATCTTAATTCTTTTTTTATGACTGAGTGTTATTGTTTTTAAATACACCAAAGCGTAAATATTTTCTAAAGCTAGGTCTACATGTTTTGTGGTTGTTTAAAAAAACATTTAACTGAATCTTTTGCATAAACTAAACGTCCTTTAAGGCAAACACGAACAATGTTGTGTTCTGTGATGTCGGAGAACCGAAGGTAAGAGTATAACAGTGATAATTACTGAGCCAGGGTTCCACGTAGCACCAGATGCTTCTTCAATGAGGTTATCTAAAATAACCTGAAGGAACGTGACTGGTTCTGACTCGATAATTACGTGGGTGGAGTCGGGTTAATGGGGCAAATCGAAGGAGAATATTAGAGGAGCGAAATCGCTCTCGGGTATTAACCCATTAAAAAGGAACAAAAATACGTTGTGCGTGCTGTTTTTATTTTTCACACATGCTTGTTGAGAACATAAGCTTGGCATATGTCTGTCGTAGCTGCTTTTTTCAAGGTATTATAACACACGCTGTCCTCAGGTTCAGTTAAAAGAGATAATTCTGGCAGGACAGCTAATAGTGTTTATTAAGAATTAAGTTTTTTCGCAGCTCTTGTCCAGTTAACTCAATAAACAACAATAAATCAAGTCAAAATATTTGCCGAACATATGCCCGTTGGTTTTCAGCATCTTTTTAAATGCTGCTGCTGGTAATGTATTATTTTGTTTATCGTAGTTCAATTAAATTACAGGACAAATGCGCACGATTTCAATTAACAAAAATCCATGTTCTATATATGTTAATTATTAATATGTACCAGCTGAATAAATATGCTTGGCTAAACAAACCGCCTACACGAACATAACATTTGTTTGCTTTCGCTGTGCTCGCGCGGAGACCCTCACGGGACTGTTTGCTGGCTCCCGCTGTTCCGAGTCCGTTTGCAAACACTACTGTATTTGGTCAATTTGCATCAAACAAGGCGAATCAACGGTGGAAACGTTTTAAGGAATTCGTAGCTTGTGTCTTTACAAATGGCTGACGGTACTATTCTGCCTTTACCGTGGGGATCAATGGAGATTACCGTTGATTGCCATCGTCGATGATTAAAAACGTCTGATAATCCAGGACTCATACTAATTTAAAAATAAATTTAGTACAATTATATTTTCTAATACAAATTAAAGTGAAATGTAGAGGTAGCCATACCACTAATTGCATTCTAATCTCTTTCTACACTTGAAAGTGTGCATTGTATTTTCTAAATTGATTTGTAGTAAACTTAAAATGTGTATGTAGAAGTTTGATTGGGCAAAAATTAGAATTGTGGCCCCTAACGCGCACGGATTGCGAGGATTAAAATGGCTGATCCATCGTCTCCGCTTTAGTAGGCCTATTGGTGATAACCATGTTGTGGTTCGGGTGAGTGAAATATTTGGACAATAGGACACTTTGCTTGAACACACATTGTATTCCTTCTACCTTTTGGATCAGAAACCCACTGACCACGAAGGGGTCTCCATGCAATGCGGTTGAATTATATATGTCTAATAATTCTGGCTAAGAATACTTATCTATAGCAACTATGGCAAAGTGCGATACAGATGCCAGTGTACAAAAGTGTTGCATTCGTTTAAATTTTAGTTGAGGATATTTTCCATGGATATTTTAATGTCGCGCTGTTTAGTTGAATGAGACTATTATACGCAATTCTTAATCTAATCTAATTCCGATTAAGTATGAAATACCTTTTTTCACAAAAGTATCGAAAAATTGACTCAAGCGCGGACGGAAAACGGACCAAATGATTTCTGGAGTCACTGGAAATCTTTTTAAGCGAGGCTGTCCATCGCGCTTTTTACCACGCGGCATTTATTTAAAACATAATAAGCTACCGTGGTTTTCTGGCTGTTTAAAAAGATGTGTTCTGTGAACCGAAGCTAAATAAAACTAATGGTTAACTTTTCACTCCTCTGGAAATTCCAGAGACATGCCCTTCTGCTAGTTTACTACTGAGCATGTGCCCACACATCACCGTCGCTTAAAGCCAGTGGCAAGGCACAGTTCGTACGCGCCCTCAAATATAGTCGTTAATAGAGAATATAACCCAAACTAAACAGGTTCAGAAGTTCTGCCATTGAAACTGGGTGAGTGGGGTGGTGGTTGAGGGAACAGCTGCGGAGTGGTAGGAGGCAGGAAGAGACTTGTGCAGCAGGGCGAATCTCAAGGTTGTCCCGATGAAATGTTGGCAGTGGGGAAAGCTTTGCAGCTGTGTCGTTTAACTTTATTGTGTATTGGGCTGAATGGCCTGAATCAACTCAACTCCAGTAACCCACCCACAGGACAGAGTCTCATTGCTCTTGGACCGATTATGAAAAAGAAATAGTGTGGAAATGGACATTCTACTCACAAAAGTATATATTGATAGCATTTATTTAACATTACCTCCCAAGCTCTCTTCTGTGCCTGTTAGTCATAGGCCATGGCGTGAGCTTTTCATTGGGCCTGGAACCGCAGTTGTATTAAAGACTGCTGATGTTCTGCTTGTTTGCTGGTCCAGGAAATTAACCTGACCCAGCCATTCCTCTTTGCATTTTTGCCGATGATATCTGTATTAGGGAGTGAGTCAGATGCCAGGCTTAGCTGAAGCGGCCCGCATCCAAAGCACAGTTAAAACCATACAATCTGGCTGCCCTGCTCATGAAAGCAGAATTTAAACTTAGTTATTTCTTTGGTTGCAGGCCCTGGCTACCACCCTGGTCTCACAATTATACCATGGTCAATACAACGACCAATTTGGATGAACACGGGTGAGTGGGGTCAAGACCGTTACATTCAAATAATCTGGTTCTGGTTGAATCGTCCCTTGCTGTAGGTGTTTTTCATGTGTGGAACAAGGTCATTCTAAAGTAGAGGTGCAATAATAGATGTGTAAGCAAAGTTCAGTTCTAGAACTGTTCAATAGAGGCGACCTATACCACTTTTTTTGCATACATTAATTAAGAGTTAATAAATATAAAATATATTTTTTGCTTTAAACGAGAAATTAATGCTTAGCAGAAGGCCAGTACATTAAGACAGCTATATTAACATTTGATTTTCTGTGCGCCTGATTCAAATTTAATCACGCGTTACACGTTTCTGGCTTCTGGGGGCGGACTGAAACAATAATTCAGGCCGGGAATTTGACTCCATCCCAGGCCACCCTGTTCACGCAAACCACCAGACCGCTAATTTTGCGCAAAACGACCCACAGGCCACCGGGAAATAACCCGGTGCTCCCGACGGCCAGTCCGCCACTGCTTGGCTTTGTGTATTATTCGGGTTGAGTTCAAAGGATCGAGCGCGTTTTATTTCTGTAGCGAATCATAAATGGCCTTTAAGATCAGCTTTGTAACATCGTACTTGGCAATCAATTTTGTGGTCCATAATACTTAACGCATGAACTCGCTGAAATCAAGTACATTTAATTTGGTCGCACATGGCTCCTTTGTATCTCAGAGTACAGAAATTGTTATGCCGTCATCTGTTTTTTCATTTCATATTTATTGCTATGAATAACTTGTAAGGGAATGGAGGAGTTTAGATGAGTAAACCAAGTCACCTATGATGGTCTGCGACCTGGGCGCATTGGTATGACCAGGAAGTAAATCGTACCAGGAGACAAGAAAATCGGACATTAAATGATTAATGAACTAAAGATCCAGCCTCCATGGGGTTACATTGGTAATGTCAATATGAATACTGTAATCTTACCCCTAATACTATTATGTAAATACATTTCTATTCGTGCATATTAAAGAACAAATGGACCTGACGTACACACTTATTCGTTTACGATCTCAAATTATTAAATATAGTGCAGACACTTAAGAGTTGAGTTGCAATGCATAAATTGCCACTGAACGCATCAGATGGTAGCAATGACGTGTTACGCAATACAGCTATATATATGTAACAGGTGTTTAGCTACGTTAGCATCTAGAAAAAACAATAATCACATAATACGAGTTAACATAATAACCAGGGCTTTCAACTCGTCGTAGGCGCCTTAGTAGTAAGTGCTGCATGTTACGCGATTTGCGCTTTCAGACGCAATTTCCCGGCCAAGTGCAACTGCTCGCTCCATGTAAGCACAGTCACACGACAGTAAAGTAGGCTTACTCCTGCATTTAAGCATTTAAGACAAGGTTATCCTGGATATACACTTTTAAAACATATCTTTAAAGCGTAGCCTGCAATAAGGTTGTTGTTGTGTTTTTTTGCCACAGTGTTTTAAATGTTTTATAAAGTCGCCAGGTTTAGGAAAAATAAGGGAAAACACAGAAACATCCTTCATGATCTCCTGTCCGTTTCCAGCATCACTACTTGTATATTTTATATGGAAATCCTCTTAGAATGCAAAGTAAATAGATTAGGATACAGTGGAGGATTAAGGATCGCTGGGTGCTGTCAGATTAATCCTGAGCACAGACCGTCAACAGCTCATTGCCAAGGCTGCCGTTCAGGAAAACGGCTCCGCTACTTAAAAGCCGCGTGTAGGTTTCTCTCATGAATATCCCGTAACCCGTAATCCCAGATGAAGGAAAACAGTCATTAAAATATATTTTAAATAGTTGTATTTATGCTGCGTCATCGCTGATCCAGGATCTTGTGTGAATGCGATACATAGTCAAGTGAATTATCTCCTTGTGCTGGTAATGGTCCAATAGCGGTTTCTTTCACCTGCCTATATTGGTTATTCCGGGGGAAAAATGCTTACCGGAAATCGATACAAAAAAGTTGCTTATCTATGTTTGTCGAGGGAATGATTTAAATTAACTGTATCACCACACAAGCGTGTTATTTATACCTAACAAACTTGCTCGGTTTTCGGAGCTCAGAATGAGAAACTTTAATGTTGAAAAAAAAGCTGAAAATGTTTATTATGTACTGAACAACATGCAGAAACCAGATGAATATGTACTTGCAAAGTACCATCATCAGAAATTTATTTAGTGTAAAAATAATGACAACAATTATAAAATAAAAACATAACTATAAGGAAACGTTTAGATACAAAAAAGTGCACTGTCTTGAATAGATTATAAGCACACCTGACACATATATTAACCTAATTTTATTAAATGGACAATAGTTGGTTTTAGTTTTGTTATTCTAATGATGTCCACAGGCACGACCTTTTTATATGTGCAATTTACACGCAAATATACTCCAAGTTTCCTTCCAAATAAATCATAATATATTGCGTGTTCATACTAAACCGAAATGGACTACTTTAAGAGATCCTGTTTCTCCAGCCACCTGAAAACAGTGGGACAAAAATGATTAATCATAATGAAACCCAAAGCCATGGAGAAAAATGAGTTTGTGTAATTCACTTGAGTGTAAAACTGGATTGCATAGTGGATTACCTGGTGCTCGCTGTCGCCGAGATTAATTTCTTTAAAAAAAAGAAAAGAAAAGACATTCGTCATTAAAGTATTAAATATTTAAATCATAAACGCTGATCCTTCTTTGGATCTCGTTCTCCACAACGCATGCGTGACATAAAACCCACAAATTTACGAGATAAAAATCTTTTGGAATACTAGATTAAATAAGTATTCTGCCAAAGCATTCGTTAAGGAAAACGCGAAAAACTGCCTTCGTCTTCTTTTTCTTTATCATAGGTACAGTCTCTAACAGCATTGTCCGGCCACCTTCTGCGCAGGTTGATACCGAATTAAATTAAACATTCTGGAATTCGTAATGAATACACACGTATTATTGTTAATAAAAAGGAAATCATTGTATAAAAGTGATAAATGCAGCGATAGAATGCTTAAACCAGTAAAACTGAAATCGATACAAAACCTTGTGAAATGTTTGGAAAATAATGAAATGGATACAACTGTAGTCATTTAAGTTCTGATATACGCGCACTCTTTCATCAGAGAGTGGTTTTCGAAAAAATAGACTTGGAACCAAGTATATATGAAATACTCCTGCCAGATAAGCAACCAAAACCCACGATTCAGAAGCTTTTATACTTTCTTTTCCAGCGAGTCACCACCAGGAGACCGCGAATTCAAAGGCCACGGCAGGACGAGAATAGTCTCGTTCTGCTAAACGAGCACACGAAATACCAAAGGTGTTTGGTATCCAGAATACTAAATCGATAGTAATAATTATTGAATATAGAAAATTTAAACGATCTTAAATACATGATCTCTCTCACTGACGTGAGAACGGTCTGACAGATATTAAATACATTGCATATAACCTGTTCACGTTTAATTTAATATAAGAAAATTGGAGTAATACGAAAAGCGTGTATTATAATTTAAAAGTATACTACGGATATAACGCCTGTTTATATATTATTAAAATGTATATCTTTTCTCCTCCAGAGGGTCGAAAAACGCGAAATATTTGGGGGAAGCACACCTGTATATTTAGATTATACATTCTCAGAGGTCGTTGCTAACTTTCACTTTCAAAATTGTGACACTTTTCAAATGTAACCTAGCGTCGTCAGTAGAGATGGCGTCGTGTTTAAAATATCCCTGTAATCAATTGCTCAGGATGAGTCCATTTTAAGACACACTAGTTCTGTATAAAACCGTCAGCTACTGGCATGTAACCATTGAAACACTGTAACACATGTACCACTAACACTGTAGTCACTTTTCTCTAGCCGACAGCATTAGAGACAAAGGTAACAGGTTCAAGTGCACCAGCCCCCAGAACACGATAATGAATTACTGGCGACTTCCGTGTGATCTGTGGAAAGTGTCAATGAATGTTCTTAAATAAACGCAACTGTAAATAATTTAGCAGCATGCTGGTGCCAAAGGTATGAATGGTTTTGGCTATGTGGGTGATTTGATTTGGGCCTGCAGCTGTGCCACGTGCAAACTTGATGGTTTCGGTGCACAGCTACATCTTGTTTGTTGTCAATCATGATTAACTTTTTTTCTTTCATTAACGCAAGTTAAAGCCCGTCACAACATGGAGACGCTGGACTGAGTTTACAGTTATATGAACTATGAGATTTGGTTCACAATTATGTGTATTTTCCACATGTAGGCTTCAATGTAACTTATAGCGTGTATTTTCCATTGTCATTTGACTGCCGTTCTAGTACATACTAAATGTATTAATCCAGAAGTCCGTGGCTTCTCTCTTACCAAATTATTGAGTAATGCATGGTGTAACCAATAAAGTTCAGTTGCGTGTGAAGACTACACAGACTAAGTGCTTCCGAGAGAGTCTGAACCAGTGAAGATATACATCCCAAATGAGTGATGCACTGAACGAATAAAATGTTTATGGTAGGTTCCTCCTGATATCACATATTTACAGAGCTACAGTTATTTGAGCATATAACAATGCCTGTGGAAATATTAGTACATTGTTGAAGAAATAAGTGGCATAAGTGTTTATAGTGTCACCGAATACGCGTCTTTATGGGGTCACTGAGTACGCGTGTTTATAGTGTCACTGAGTAAGGGTTTATAGTGTCACTGAGTATGTGTGTTTATAGTGTCACTAAGTATGTGTGTTTATAGTGTCACTGAGTAAGGGTTTATAGTGTCACTGAGTAAGGGTTTATAGTGTCACTGAGTAAGTGTTTATAGTGTCACTGAGTAAGGGTTTATAGTGTCACTGATTAAGTGTTTATAGTGTCACTGAGTAAGGGTTTATAGTGTCAGAGACAATTTGTAAATCAGGAGGTCCCGGAACACAGGGAGGGTGCTGTTTCTGCAGGTCAGGTAGGTGAATCTGGGAGGCACAAATTATGCCCTGGTCAGAAAGTAAGTGTTTATAGTGTCACTGAGTGTTTATATTGTCACTGAATACGTGTGTTTATAGTGTCACTGAGTACGTGTGTTTATAGAGTCACTGAGTGTTTATATTGTCACTGAGTACGTGTGTTTATAGTGTCACTGAGTAAGTGTTTATAGTGTCACTGAGTAAGTGTTTATAGTGTCAGAGAGTACGCGTCTTTATAGTGTCACTGAGTAAGTGTTTATAGTGTCACTGAGTACGTGTGTTTATAGTGTCACTGAGTAAGTTTTTATAGTGTCACTGCGTATGTGTCTTTATAGTGTCACTGAGTACGTGTGTTTAGTGTCACTGAGTACGTGTGTTTATAGTGTCAGAGAGTACGCGTCTTTA
>JAOVYW010000087.1:6305-16419 GCA_025775045.1 Hiodon tergisus | reverse complement strand
GCGTTTTCCCCGGGCTGCGTAGCGACTGTCTCTCGTGGCGTTTTCCCACAGGCATCTCTGACCAGTCGGCTGGTGCAGCTCTTCCAGACCAGTTTCCCCGAGACGCCCGTCCTGGAGGCTGGAGACGAGATCCTCTCCCTGAGCGTGCTGCTGGAGCCCCCGGAGAGGCGGAGAGAGGAGCCCAGCGAGGCGGCTCAGGGGTGAGACGCCCGCTTCCCGTCTGCCCTCTCTGCGCCGGCTCAGTCTCGGTTGGGCCTAAGTGCACATCTTTATTTTATTTTGATAATGAAACGCTAATCAGGGCCCGTGTCTCAGGCAGCGATTTGTCCAACTGGATTTTTACTGAAGCATTCTGGTTAGCTATCCTCCCAGCTACTGGTTGCAGCTGTGATCATCCGATGGACGTTTAGGGGCGAAATGATTGGCTACGCTAATTGACTAGCCGCCGGCTGTCCGTGTCGGCCAAGGTAACCCAACTTTGCAACGCTGGTCACGATTCTCATCCTTTCTGGCTCCTGTTTTGGAATCGATCGCTGAATGGTTTCACATCATCGTCATTCCTGGACCAGAACAGTAACTAAATCAGAACCCAGTTAGTTTTGGCTCGACGCACGCACGCACCACGGCACCACGGCACCACGTGACTCTGCTGCCTCCGCCCGCACAGGGGGACGAGGGATGTCTGGCAGCAGCTCCAGGACGTCCACAACGCCTTCGGCCTCAAGCACCAGTGGGGCGGCTCCCACGGCAACAAGACGCTGCTCTGCTCCCTGGGCATCGACACCCGGAACATCGTGAGTTCAAACCCCCACCTGGACTGGTGACGTCACAGTGCCCGTTTCATCGGAGGTGATTTGGTGAGAATGCAGATTGGCCGGTTTAGGTGAGACTAACTGAATTTTGTACGTTTCTCTGCTCAGCTGTTCACAGGTCAGAAGAAGCAGCCGGTGATCGTGCCCATGTACGCCGCCAGTCTGGTGAGTCCTGGGTGACAAATCGCGGGACCGCGCGTATCCGGGACCGCACTTCTCACAGTGACTGTTGTCTCCCAGGGTATGCTGGAGCCGACCAAAGAGCCCGTGAAGCCAATTTCAGCCGCTGAGAAGATCGCTTCGATAGCACAAGCACCCCCGGTGTCCCCCGAAATGAACATTTCTCCACCCGATCCAGCCCAGGTACGGGATTAAAACGTGCTCCCGTTGGTATGTTCCTGCCTTTTAATCGTGCTCCCGTTGGTATGTTCCTGCCTTTTAAACGCGTTTCAGGTGGTATGTTCCTGCCTTTTAAACGCGTTTCCATTGGTATGTTCCTGCCTTTTAAACGCGTTTCAGGTGGTATGTTCCTGCCTTTTAAACGCGTTTCAGGTGGTATGGTCCTGCCTTTTAATCGTGCTCCCGTTGGTATGTTCCTGCCTTTTAATCGTGCTCCCGTTGGTGTTTTCCTGCCTTTTAAACGTGTTTCCATTGGTATGTTCCTGCCTTTTAAGCGTGCTTCAGGGGGTATCTTCTTGCATGTTTTTGTTGGTTTCCAGTATTTTGGCTTAATAATCACTTGAGCAATGCCCGTGGGTCTCATTTCCACACTGTTGGCTGTTTGTTCTTTCCCCCACCAGGAGGCGCTCCCACCGGTCCAGTTTGACTGGAGCAGTAGTGGCCTTACTAACCCCCTGGATGGTACGTTCCCCTGTCAAGCCCACAGCTGGAGGCCTGGGGCTGTGAATGCCGCCCAGCTCAGATCCTTTTCCTTCTCCCGAACGTTCCTGTGTTGCTCTCTCCAGACGTCAGTGTTTTCCTCCTCTAACACCTGGACAACAGCCCAGAGTAGTACTTAGTAGAGTAAACAGAGTAATGGGCTTGTACCTGAGCAATACCAGGCCCCCAAAGTGAATCAGTTCAGAATGGCTAGACCTGTCAATTACTGGTCAGGTAACTCTGTTTATTATTATGTATAAATAATATTTGAGATTAATATTGTACGGAGAACCTAATTGTGGAAAGTGTTTCGCCAGAAGCGCCCGTTGACTTTGCTTTCTGTGTCTGTATAACCGAATGTAACGCTAATACCTGGGTCTGCGTTGGACTCTGTCTTTGCCATTCTCTGCGTTGACCTGCATCGTAACGATCTCCTCATTAACGACACCCGCCCGTCTGTCGGTCACGTTCCTCCTCGTCCTCCGCCACTAACCAGACTGCATGTGTGTAAAACGCATCTCTTTCCATTCCTCTGCACACAACCACCTCCGCCCGCCCCGCCCCGGCCTCTCGTCTCCATGGCGCTCTCAAGCCAGCGGAGGTTCCTCTCTGCTCAACCTCGATTTCTTTGGGCCCGTGGAGGACTCTGGCTCTAGCAGCACCACCACCTCTATTCCAGGTCAGCTCAGTGTTGTGCTCTTCTCTGTCCTCCACCCTGTCGCACCCTAATGCGCACCGATAACAGTCGCTGTTGCTTTCTGCTCTTCCCCCTGCTCCGATAACGTCAAGTTTGTCATTACAACCAACTCGGACTACACCTCCAGTCTGACCGAGTCATCTCGGCTCTAGTTTGTGATGGCAGTGAGTTGCGCAGCAGCGTCGCTAGCCGTCTGTACGTTGTGTCCAGCAGCAGAACTAAACGTTTTTCACACTGGTGGCGTACGTCCCTGGATGGCTGTCTAAATGCGTGGATAACTCCAGTCGGCCACCTTAGCCGGGTGTCTGATACGCTGTCCAAGGCAATATTCCGGGGACGATTCTTCCAGCTTGTTTCCACACTGTTGAGGATATGAGCACTGCTGTGTTTCATGAACCCGTTGCAGTGAGTGTTTTAAGACTCTCAGGCTTTTCAATAAAGTGGATTTCTAGCTGAGTTTTAGCTCAGTTTGGTGACTTAAGCAGGCGGCCTAACACGTAGTGTATGAACAATCTGTCGATGTTACGCTTCAAAAATGTTGTGGGCAGATTCTAATAGTCTATTTAACGATGATCAGTTGAGTATTTAAATTTACCGCATGACTGGTTACCAAGGGATTGTGATTTTGTACTGTGCTTTCTTGCATACTTTCTTATCTTGTTTCGTAGAATACGAATTGGGTTTAATGCGTTTAATCTTCTGTTGCGTTAACGTCAGGATTTTGATGGAGGACCCATGTTTGCCTGAATAATAATAACGGCATCCGATCAGCAGGTTTAGATTTTTATTGTTGAGCAGTGAAGACGGTGAGCAGGTGTCTCTGGTTCCGTGGTTGGCTCAGTTTTAGATCAGCGCCCGGTGTCGCTGACGAGACGCGCTGTTAGGAACCCCTCTCCCTACCCCCATCCTCCGGTGCTGACAGAGTGCTTGTCCCGCACTTTGGAAGGTGTTGACCCGGAGCTGTACGAGCTGACCACCGCTAAACTGGACCCCAGCAGCACCAGCAGCCGTCTGTCCGACGCTTTCGCCCTCCTGATGTCCACGGTGGAGAAGACCAGCACCTCCACCAGGTCTGGCTTCACGCACCATCTACACTGGGGCCCTGACTGAGCACTGATCAAATCACCCCATGTGACCCCCCCCCCATTTTAATTTTTTTACACTAGTTATCGGCCTTAATGCTATGGATAATAGTACATACTTGAAGTTTATTCCAGTAAATGTCATGACGTTGCACCAAAGTACCGTTGGAGAAAGCTCTTACACAAAAGTCACTTGGAACAATAGTGATACCTCTTCAACAAAAAATCACGGATGTGTCTGCTGTCCCGGTCAGTCAGAGGTGGCAACCAAGGAAAATGTATTTGATATAGTAACACATTTGATATAGTAGCTAATAAGCAAGGCTGCAGCAAAGACGGCCAGATGTGGAATATGGCACAGCAGTGGAATGTAACATCTGGACTGCATCAGTGGTTAATAACGTCTGCAGGAAAGACTTTTGTCTCGTATTGTTAACAGGGTCAGAAATCTAGTATCGGTCAGGCTCCAATTTAATTTGCCCTTCGTAGAGGGTCCTTGCAAGTTAGTTGTTTTAGTGGTTACAGACCACAAGATGGAGACATACCAGTTGATTTTTTTTTTTAAACTGCTTCATGATCCTCTGAGAGATAGAACTGATGTTTATATTCGAAGGAGGGAAGATTACAAGTTGAAGTCCCAGTAAGACATTGGAATAATTGCACATAATTTCTGCCTGGCAAAAGGAAGTCATTGGTGTGCAGGTTAGCAGCCTGGCCCAGGACTCGGCTTAAGCAGGAAGCCGCGCTGGTTTAAACAGGAAGCCGCGTAGGAAACGTGTAGCCGTTTTTCCTGACTGTTCGTGGGTAACAGCCCCTCCACCCCGTGTGTTGGCGAACAGGAAGCCCAAGAAGGAGGAGCACCTGAGCGAGGAGGCGGTGAAGGTGATGGAGGGGCTGCCGGACCTGTCCTTCATGCACGCCAAGGTGCTGATGTTTCCCGCCACTCTGACCCCGCTGGGCCTTTCTGCCGCCACGCCCGACTGACCCGTCGCCCCTCTGGCAGTCCCCTCGCCCTAGCCACGCCCGACTGACCTCTCGACCCGCTGGCAGCCCCCTCGCCCCCCCTCGATGGGGTCATCTCCACTTCACTACACCTTTCAGTTTTAGATCTCGTTCATTTCCTCTCCTGTTTTTTTTTAACTCACAAAATCACATTTTAATGACTTAAGTTTCTCTTATCCCCCTGTGTTCTGCTCGAGGAAAACGGGTCTAGCCTGCAAACCAACCGCTACGGTATAGATAATCATGATCGGGGGAAAACTGTATTTATTCGTGGACAGGAGTCCTGTGAAAGAGGTCTTGTTTGTATGACAAGGATATATCTGTAAATTTTAGTCTCTCTCTTTTTGTGTGGAAGATTTTCTTTTTCTGTGTGCCGGGAGTATGTCGACATTTGTCTTTGTGAGATAACACTGGGTAAAATGGGAGTAAATTAGAGATGTATAAATAATGACGTATGTAACTTGAAACCACACTGCCTGCAAAATCCCGCTGATTGTTTCCCCATTGTGTTAATTGCCTTAGTTTTTAATCGATCATGGTTTTGTCTGTGATGTAGATTTTATCCTGAACTCTATCTTCATTCGTATAAAGCCCCGTCTTTTAATGTTTCGTTTTTTTTTGTTAGCTTATTTTGTTTGTCGGTTTAATTGTTAATTATTTTGCCTGGACGTCTCCCAACAATACACGTTGACCTATGGGCTTTCGTGGGGGCGTCTCCAATCGATACACTTTGACCTATGGGCTTGCCTGGGGGCGTCTCCCATCGATACACTTTGACCTATGGGCTTGCCTGGGGGCGTCTCCCATCGATACACTTTGACCTATGGGCTTGCCTGGGGGCGTCTCCCATCGATACACTTCGACCTATGGCCTTGCTCATGGCTTGTTGGTAGACAGACAGTGTGTTTTTAAAGGAATTTGTTTTTTTTTTTGTGGGGAGAGCCAGGTGTGGCATTATTATACTTGGAACCACTGGTGTAGAGTTAAAAATAATCAAAATGTGTTACTGAAGTGATAATCAACCTAAAGATCACAGGGACCGAGGGACCAATAGCTACTTCCATCTTTATGGTTACTTAAAATGTTAAATGCTTTTAATTTGCCGTCATATTGGGTTTTTGCGATTTTTTTTTTTCCTTCATGGTTTTACCACTAAGTCTTTTATTTTATTGTTTTTAGAAGGATTTTGCACATTGTAAAGATGAAATGGATGTAATCATAGTTCACTGTGGCTCAGACTGTACAGTAAAACTATGGACTGTAAAATGTATGGGAAAATTCCTATGGAAAAAGACGATACACAAAGAGCCTGTAAAAAGGGTGATATGCATGCCCGGGTTCTTTTCAAACTTCAGTGTGTAAATTTACTTTTAGTGTACACAAGAAATTAAAATAATTTAAGAGGAAGTACGACTTGTCCCTGCCTAGTTTGTATTTCATCATTACAAAACGTTGTTCGTTCTTACCAATTCGTTTGGTTGTTTTAATCATTATCTACACGTTTAGAATGTGAGTCACTGGACTTTTTTCTGACGATTCTGCTCTAAACTCCCGTGGGTGTGGAGAACCACCTTGACTGTCTCTTCCTGGCAACTCAGCGTAATTTAAGATGTAGGAAGACACGTGGTCGCTCTTAAATATTTATCTGAAGGCTCGAGTTTTCCAGCAGTTTTGTAGCGGCGATAACTATGGAGGGCGTCCGAGTGTGGCCAGCGGGAGGGTATCTGTGAATCTTTGCTGTCAACCGCCACGTTGTCCGATTGCTGGAGTGAGACGATGGTCGCCATCGAAGTGCGACGTGTTGTGGAATAAGAGTTGCCAATTTAAGTACGATTGCGAGGGGCTTGGTCTTCCTTTTTTAAAGACCGTGTGCGTACACTCCTCAACATGCAGATAAACTGTGCTTAATTACTTGTTGAGGCCTGAATGACACTGGCTCGTAGGGGAGGTTTTGCGGAGCGTCGGGTTTCCAGGAAAAGAGATTGCTGACGGAGAGACAGCGGGCGTTACGGTTATTTCTTCCTTATATTTGTCGGCGTTGCGTAAAACATTCCATTGCTTCGGACTTTATTAAGCTAGGGCCGTAAATTCCCTGTGCTAAGGTAATCGGGGCGCACGAACGTGATTGGTTGATTGGTAGTTTCGGTAAGTTGCGCTGGACCTGCAGACACTGCCGTGTGATCTGTCATCATCGAGCCCATTAGCCCGGTTCAGTCTCTCAGCGCCAAGCATGACGGCACGCGTAGTCCTGAATGATTAACTGGGGCCGGACTTTAGCCCCGGTCTGAACGGATAGGGGCTCCTCCTCACTGTATATTTTATATTTTAGTTGCTTAGCAGACGCTTTTAGCCGAAGCGACTTTCACAATTTTTAAATTCATCCACTTAAACAGCTGAATATGTGAAAGCTCTAGCTTGCTGTAAGAGCGGTACGACGTGTTCCTCAGTTAAAGCAGACACACACAAAAAAAACGGCCGTTCCCCTCGCTAGCTAATGGCGCAGTCTTGTAGGCGTGTGTACGTTTGCTGTGGCTGTTGTGATACGTTGGGACTATCCGTATGACTCCAGTTGTATAGTAGCGATTACGACTTCACTTCAGCTCATTTTCGATTAACTCTGATAAATGAATTCATTTTGCAAGAAAGGGGACGGGTTCGGCTGTTGTACCTTGGATGTCAAACCTGAAAGCCAAGTGTATTAACTTGGTGATGTTAAATACCTTGAATATATCCATCCGTTAGGTAAACATGCAAAAGGTATATGGGGGAAAAAATGTAAAGAATTCAATTAGCATATTAAGTCCTCAGGAATGTTATTGGTTTTTTTAGTCCTTCAAATGTGTTTCCATAAGATAATGTTTAATATATGCTAATGATACACATTGGACAGCTTTGATATTTAGGATTAAGTTTCTTCATTACGAAATCATTCCCCGTTCGGCCTATTGGTTCTGCACTAAATTAATCAAATCGAATCAATGTATCGTAAATTGATTAATATTTTATGGAAGCATCCTCAGTAAATTAATATTTAATGTTTTAGTAAAAATGCATATTTAGCTGAAATGCTGGTGAAACGACATTCAGAGTAATGGCTTCATTTCACAACGTACCGCACAAGTCTCTAAGGCAGCTCTCAGCTTCACCTTCTGGCCTTTAGGGGCAGCATTGAGTCAGAATGCGAGTTACTCAAACGCTTGGCAGTTTGGCGTCTGCTGACGACGGTAGTAGCTGGAGTGGGATGGTTCCAGTTTTTATCTGCCTGGTTGTTCAGCGATAGGATGCACAGTACGACGGTGGAGAGATCTACAGAAAACTCTGGGGAAAACGAGCGTTTTTCTTACATCTCCGTTCTACTACCGCTTCTAATTAATAACTCTGCTGCTCTAAAACGCGTACCATATCAAAATAGCATGTTGTTTATTCCACAGCGACATCATTCGGTAATATCACTCTCTACAACGGCGTTGTCTCTGGTCTGTATTCCATCGGGCCACCGCCATAGAGGTCCCAAAAGCAGCCACGTGAGCTGGCTTTGTTTCCTTCCAACATAAAATTCAGTGTGCATGCCAATATCATTTTTTTGGGCAAAAGCAAAATTCAAACCATATTATACACATTACGTAGTACTGAAAGTGTGGCTGTACTGGCCTGGCCCCTCCATTAAAGTCTCTGAGCCGGTTCAGTTTTATAAGACAGCCATGTCTGTCTAAATATTGCATTGCTGGTTAACTGCAATGATAGAAATGTCTTGGCTATTCCTCACAGTTGAGGTCACCATTGTCATTGGTAAACGCCACGGAATACAATACTGGAAATAGATAGATAAATAGTGTTTCCAGTTTAAAAAAAACGACATCACCTGTTTCTTTGCTTTTCAGTTTCGGTCAGGCATGCACGCCAACATCGTTCTCCTTTGCAGACACGCTGCGGAAACGGTGACTGTCTCGAGCCTTTCGGAGTCGAGACGAGACACTACCTCTACCCAGCCGGTCTGACGGCTCATTCCCCGGTGACAGCGGGACAAAAACACGGTGTGTCCGAGTCCCTTCGCAGAGCGCCTGGACAGAAAACCATTTATAAGCGCTTGCGTTGCCTGCGATTGACAGAATCTCTGTTTTAATGCAGCGTCTCGTGGCCACAAAGGCACATCCCCGGTAATGAACTGTGACAAGCTCGGTTGCGCGCACCCTCCCACCCCAGGCCTGGCTGGCTGGCTTTGTGTCGGGGAGAGGAGGTGGGCGGGTTCTAGTCTTGTCTTGTGTATCCCAGTCAGTTATATCTGCTTTTTGCCAGATCCAGTTTATCAAATGCAGATGTAATAAATGTTAATTTAGAGAAGCGATTATTATCCACAGTTGTAGTTTTATGTAGGTAATACTTGCAGGCGGCTGTTTACGTGGCGGTTGAATGAACATTACATTCATGTGTTCGTTTGAAAATGACTGTATGAACCTGTTATGACTGTATGGGACCTGCAGGGGCTCACCTCTGAAATTCTGAAGCGAGACGTAAAATCTTCTGTCGTAACTTTTTAACTGAATGAAATGTCCAGGGCTCTTAAAGCTAGGAAGAACCATCGTTCAGTTTTTTTTTCTTCTGAAAGCATCAACACGTTGTGGAGGTCCCGCGAGCATCGTTAATGCTAAATGTCCCGAGTTCAATCCAAAGCCGTCTCCCAGACGTTTTATGCTTGAACGTCAGACAAACTCGACCGAGTCCCCCGAATACTGACACGGGAGCTGAGAGAAGAGAAGGCTGTTGTTCACATTTCCTAAATGGCATTAGGGAAAAAGCTGTCATTTAGGGGCTTGGATCCTTGGTATGGACGACCGGGCTGTTTTTCTCCGAGACGTGGCGGGGTAGCTGCTGTCTAACGGCAGTGACGGTTACGGTAGACGGGAGACGGCGTGCCTGAGACAGGACAGGCCAGGCCAGGCTGCTTATTCCTGAGGCATGGCAACAACGCCCACTGGAAGCCTGGACAATGCTGAAAATAGATGCCAGTTAGTGGTGAGTCATGGGTGCCGAGCGGTCGCAACTGTTGACACTGGATGGGCCGGTGAGATCTGAGAGCAGGCATTAGGAGACTTCAGCCGTGTTAAAGGAGAGAACAGAATGAGGTTAAGTCCCTTTTCCAGGTTACATTCAAAAAAATTATTATTATAATTTGGAATCTGCAAATATTCGTTTTCTCCCCAATTTTGTAATCGCTAATTGTGCTAATGAATCCTGCCATCACGCACGGGGTGGGGTGAGAAACACTCCGATTGGTCTCCACTGATCCAATCGGCTTCAAGCTCTTCTAAACGTTGAGGCTTAACAGCTCACACAGGAGGTTCAACCCTCTTGACGGCACACCCAGCCTGTAGGTGCAGAGGAAGCAGACAGGAGGCGCTATAGGATGACGAGCCGAGCAAAGCCCTGCCTATTCATACCCACCCGTCCTGTGGTGAGCTCCCATTCATAATCGGGCAATGGGACGATCCGGATCCAAACCCTGCAAATTCCGGACCTTAGGGTCCAGTCTGTCTCGGGCCAGAGAGGTTCAATTTAAGGATCAGCCACTCAGGAGGTCTCAAGGTTAAATTTAAGGATCAGCCACTCAGGAGGCCTCAAGGTTAAATTTAAGGATCAGCCAC
>JAOVYW010000086.1:402996-418517 GCA_025775045.1 Hiodon tergisus | reverse complement strand
TATCGACCTCTTAAATCATTTGACTGCTGAGCCATCGTCACACATTATGTAACATAGGGGACTAATATATTGTCTTCACTCCTCCCCTGCACCTCCCAGCCTCCCCGGCTCGGCTCCAGCAGGTTCTGGACAGGGGTCAGCCCTCGTCCCAAACGGATGGGGCGATCCTGCCGCCGCCACCCCCTCCTCCCCCGCTGCCGCTTCCAGGGGCCAGAACCTCCTCCCCAGGCCCGCCCCCAGGCCCGCCCCCTGTGCCTTCCTTCATGTCAGGGGCAATGTCCTCCCCCTCCATGCACATGGGGCATGATGTCAAACGCCACCCCTCCAACCTGCCCGTCATCACCGACGCCAGGAGTGTCCTGCTGGAAGCGATTCGGAAAGGTGAGCTGGACCCGGGTGGCTCGGGTCACAGAGGTGTTGGGCGTTTGAGCTGGGTAACAGTAAAGCGACCCGCTCCTCCCTCACGTTACATGCCAGTAAACACGGTTGGGTTGGAGGGAAGGTCTCCCTCGCCGTTGTCCCTCTCCAGTGAAAAACACGTCTCTAAACCGGTCCGCCTCCGCCCCACAGGGATCCAGCTGCGTAAGGTGGAGGAGCAGCGCGAGCAGGAAGCCAAGCACGAGCGCGTGGGCAACGACGTGGCCACCATCCTGTCGCGCCGCATCGCCGTGGAGTACAGTGATTCGGAGGACGACTCTGAGTTTGATGAGGTGGACTGGATGGAGTAGAGGTTCGGGTTCAGCTCCCTCGATCACCAGCTCTTCTGTCACTCACCAAGTGTTGTCCTCATTTGTGCCGCCGGCTCGAGGGGGAGCTCGAGGGTTCATTCTCCAAGTGTTTTGTACTCATTTTCTACACACACGCATCTCTTTTTCCAGTTATATGAAACGCTCCTCATGTACAGAAAAAAAAAAATTCAATAACAAATTTGCTTTTTTTCCAGTTACCTTTAAGGGGAGAACTAGTATCATATAGAAGATGATGAAATAAGGCTTCCATCCTCACGTCTTCTACAATACTGCCATCTTCTGGTTGACAGTAAAACTGAAGCTCTACTGTAGTAATAATTTTTTAGATTATCAGTTTTAAAGGGCCAGTATTTTCTGTTGCAAGCCAAACAGCGCATTAACACTTCTTGGATACTAATGACGGATGTTTCTTAAGGACCTGAGTAAATTGGAACTGTAGGCTTGAAAGAAAAAGAAAATGCTCACTTTCACACAATGAAGTAATGCAGAAAGTACTGTGTGATCTCAGTGGGACGTTGGACATTCTACGAGTGAATTTGTCTGAGAGGCTTGTGTTTTGCACAGTGTCCTGACTGCTGCGACCCTATCTATATGAGGTGTCTGTCTGGAACGAGTCGACAAACAGATCACTTTTGAAGGAGAGGTTTTACTTGGGAATGTCCTCAACAGGTCAACGTAAGTTAATTGCGAGCAGCTAACTCATGTGACATGTCGACCTGGTTGTCGTGTTTGTACGTGCACTTTGTGAGCACCAACTCAAAGGGAAACTGTGGAACTAAGGGCAGCTTTTAAAGCCATCTCCACGTTTGACCTCAATGAGCCACCGTAGTCCCATCTCCGTGTGCTGAACAGTGTGAGCCTCACCCTCTGTGATAAATATCGGTCACTGCCACAGTTCAACAGGAGAAGGATGGTCGGACGTTTACCGGCCTATGCTCCAAACAGACATGTTCATTTTACTTTTCTTGTTACTATGCCTTATGGTTTGTATTATACATATTGTTAAGTTCATGAATGTATTGTGCTGTAATGCTTTGCCTGCGCGCTTAAGAATTAGCTGTTTCTATGTGGGGGAAAAAACTTTATTTCAACATACTGTAAACCGTGTGACTGTTGACTGTAACAGTTTGCTTGAGTTAATAAAAGCTTATGTAATGTTTATTAAGCTGGCAAATGGACATTCAGGTTGTGACTGAGAATTTCTGAAGCTTTTTTGACCAGTATTCCATCCGTGAGTAGGATTATGTTTTTCTACTGGAATGAAAGCAGGATTCTGAGGTAATGATAATAGCGGGCTGATCACAATAGACCCATTGAATATAAGTTACAGTGGCGAGTGGACTGATGTCTGAAAAGGTTAGCGTAAGTATGATTAGAGTAGGGTGTCTAATGGAGAGGAACAACTGTACTGTCAGAGACTGCTCCCATTTACCTTTCTTCTGCTTTTCAGCCGTGCACGGAGGTGTACTCTGTCAATCAGAGAGAAAGCACAGTGCACCAATGGGCTTGAAAACAGAGATGATTATGATCATTATCATGATCAGGGTGTGGGGTGGCGGCAGTGGAAATGGCCGGAGTTTTTTTTTCCCACAAAGAAGTTAACCCTGTACCGTCGCAGTGGAACACAAGTCTTCACTAAGGATGGGTGCTGATGGGTTAGTTGAAAGCCACACAATAATTTTGGGGGTTGGGGGGCACTGAAAATAAATAATCAAATTTAAATAGTCAAATCTAGCGAACAAATTCCTAACGTTGCTAAAACAGGAAAGACAGCAAAGCCAACAGACATCTACCGTATCAGGTGCAACATTTCAGAAGCATCCTTTTTGACGTCACGTTGTGCCACAGGATCAGACACTGAAGCTTGCAATTTTCGATCAATACGTTATTACAGACACACTTATCAAGAATAACCTACGTATGTGGTTTAGGGGGGGGCTTGTCTCCCCCAATATCGAGAGAGAGTATCGAAATTTGTCCCCCTCGCCAAATAAATAAATCATGGTAAGCGGCAAGCCGCTGACGTTAAAATTAACCCTATGCCTACACCTAAATAGCTTGCAGTTATACATTTTACCCACCTAGAGATGCTCAAGTTAAGCTGTCGTTTTGTGGGTACAACTGAGGCGTCCCCCCTGGTGGTTTAATCAGAAATCATCCATTCACTAATTCAATGCCTTAATCACCAACCACCTGGTCCTGTCGTGAGTTGACCCATCCAACTGCATATTTTTGTGAGGCAGTAATTATCTTATTGGCTGCATTTCCATACCAGGTGGCCAGCCACTTCACCATCCCAAGAAGGGAGAGTGCCAACACACTGAAATAAACACTTTCTCCACTCACTAAATACAGAGTAGGACTATACAATTTTCCCCCAGTTTCCAAGGGAGCTACTGTTCAGTAAGATACGTAATGCTTTTGGGTTATTGGTGGGGGGAGTTAGTATGCAAATTAGTTGTGATGGAACGTCAGCTAAGTTTTAACACATTTATTCTCTGATGAAGGTTCATTGGTTCAAGCTTAGGTACTATTAAAAGTATTCGCATCTGGCGGCAAGTGTTTCGGTATTAAATTAATTCAACCTGTAACATATGGCGTGGAACCCTGTCTGCAAGTGCATAGAGCCTAATGTTTCACAAAAGTATCCACTAGATGGCAGCACAACCACTCATAATCACTTGAAAGCGAGAAACAGTATGAAATAAATTTTCGTTGCATGGCCATATTACATCAGCCTTGGTCAAGAACTTTGTTCTGTTTTAGATGCACGTTGCTGTTTCGTCCTATAGACTTACAGCTAAAAAGGTTGAATAGACTCATTATATTAGATAATGGCTAATTAAGTCTTGTACAAGATCTGTCATGTACAGGGGTTGATTGACAGTGGATATTTTCAGTAAAGAGTTAGATAAGGATTTTAATAAGGTAGTAAGACCCATGACCAATGGGATTTCTCTTAAAATTAACATTTTTATTCTTAAGATTAACTTGTATACGTATATCAAAGCCCAATTAAAACCAAAAGTAAGTCTCTGTCTTCCTGTGGCAGATAGATAGCACCCTACCTCCACAGCAGATTACGTACTGACCACCCAAACACAGTGGACTCCACCTCCACGGCAGAGAACGTACTGACCACCCAAACGCAGTGGACTCCACCTCCACAGCAGAGAACGTACTGACCACCCAAATGCAGTGGAGTAGGTATAGAGATAGAGAATTTCTTGAAGGACATTACTGAAACTAATTGGAAGGCACTGTGTGGCACCAAGACTAAACTCTGAGTCACTGTGTCGCCTCTGGTTTTGCATTTAATTTAATCAAAATACACCAAACATCAAATAGGCTTGTCATTGTTATCATTTAAGCAACATGCATTATTCTAATGTTCTCTAAATGTATTCTTGGCATAAATACGTGCTCACTTTGCCGTTGATATAAAAGGATCAAGACACACCATTTGAGCAAGATACGCCTAATCAGTCTGCTCCAGAACCATTCTTTTTAACAGCATGTTTTTTACACCTGGCACATATAACCCTCAGACCTTTAAACAAGTTTTTCTGAAATTACAATACTGCTCATGTCCAGTATCCATAGATGAACATTTACACGTGAGACTCCTGTAACGGTTTTCGACTTCTCAGTTGTTCGGGCTAAAGTTACCTTTCAGACAAACTTATTTCATTAAGAAACATCATGGATGTCAAACCCCAAAATAATCTGCTCAATCACTGGTTGCTTTCAAATCCATACCACTTGAAGTTGAGGACCTACATTAAACAAACGCTTCAGGAAACTTGCCACTGCTGAAGGGTGTCGGTAAGGACACACATTAGTTAAGCATCCAGAGTTTGTAATTTATTTTGTTTGCACAGAGTTGGGCACACGTTAAGGAAAATTGGGTCCTCAGATTGGGTCCGTACTAGTTTAAACTCAATTTCCTCCAAGGTAATATGCATAAGAAAATGAATAAATGGGTTTAAATTATATTAAGTGGCTTGTTTCATGCCTTTATGTGGTCTTCTGACACCAATACACCTGAGCAAATGAACAACTAAAGGCGAGATGCTAAAAGCTACATTAACATTAAATTCGAGTGCTTTCTTCCATCGGCAACGCATTCAGAGATGTAGGACATGCTTCTTAAACTGACCTTCAGGACCAGAGAGAGGTCTTGCACTATTGCTCTGAAATGTTCAGTAATTCAGTAAAAATTACAGTCCCAGGAACCCATGAATAATCCTGGACAGGTTTCTCTCCCCAGCTCCCAGGAGAGTACTCCATAGGTAATCCTTTCCTTTCATAAGCACTTCCTCATTGCTATTTTGAACTCAGCCTACGGCCAAGAGCCTAACTCTCCGTTACCCTTTTATCAGGATCCCTGTTCCTGATTAAGTCTCCCGCTGCTGTCAATTTCTGCGAGGATGCAACGCGGAAGTTTTCTCTCTCTGGGTCTGATCTGAAGGCAGAAAGGCTGATTACTCTGATTTCCGACAAACGCTTCATGGGAGATCAGCAGGACTTTCCTCGGGTCAATGAGTTTGTCCCTCTTGTGACTATGTATGCTGCTATTGGCTGTCATCACTCTTGTATGAGTTTCCAGCCAGTCAGAGGTCTGAATGCCCCCAGAGGGTGCTTGAATTACACGAGGGAGCCCCTAAGGACAATCAGACCATTCATCTTGCCAATTAACTACTGCCGTGGCGTACAACTGCTTCTGGGAAATGCAAACTGAGGTTTGCGCATTAGTTTTGCTCCCCTGTCTTTCCACATGGGGGGTTCAGAGTAGAAAAGTGATTATGGGTACTGTATTATTATTAAATATCAATATATGTATTAATAAATATTAAATTTATCAGGGTTAAGTACCTCACCCCTCTCGGCACCACCCTCCAAACTCTACACTTTTGAATAAGTCACCTCGAACGGTGTTTCAAATGTAAATACTGTGTTAATTAAAAGGTAACGCTAAACTCCAGGACCCAAGGACTGCTATCTGTCCAACCAATTGGCTGTTCTGTTAAATCTGGACACCACTCAGGTCACATCTCCAGTGAGTGAAAACGCAGATAGCATGGCATTAAATAAGGGTAAACTTGATGTCGTTTCGTAACACCAAGCAAGGCCAGCTGAAGTCTTTAAGGGCCACAGCCCTTCAAGTGTTAAGAGCGTCATGTCGCTTAGGGACCATACCAGGGAGGGTGCCTGGATAATGACTTAACAATTATAGATTTCAGGAGGATCGAAAAATAAGCAGACGCCCCTCCGCCGAAGCTACCCTAGAATTCAACAAACGCACAGTCCTGGCTATCTCTCCACAAAATTCCACATAAAAATCTACGCTCGTGGGAGGGATGCCGGAGAGAATCTACCGAACGGCAGACTGCGACTAATTACTGAGTGGGACAAAAGAGGGGTTTAAAGGCCACCGTGATCCCAGGGTGAGGAACCCTCTGAAAGTAAACACAATTAGCAGGCAGAAGGAGGTGGCATCCTGCAACATTTACAGGTGTCAATATGAGACAGACGATTCTCAGCAGGGGAATACATTGTTGTGATAGGACAGGAATCATTGGTCATGCGACAGGGCAAAGAAAAATCCAAACAGAACTTCACACGCGGTTCTGAAGCATCGTTTAGGTTTTGATCCACCACTGGTATGGCCCTCACCGTCTTCCAAATACATCGATAATATCAAATCGTAACCCCATGACTCCTGAGATTACAGACATTATAAAACTGGATTGTGACAACGAAATTGGCAGAGCAACGGCATCACTACAAAATGCAGAATGAATGTCCTTCCTGGCTTTTCCAGTCGATGTGTATTAAAAGAGTGTGTCAAACATGGAATTGTTGAACAATAAAGTAGAGAGAGACAAGCGTAAAAGGCTGGTTTGTTTTTAAAGATGCCTCTGAGTGTCATTGAGGATTATTGCTGCCTTCTGACAAAACAATTCCGCTCAAATTACCCTAAATTGAATGGATGCACTTGGATATAAACTATTACACAATAGTGTCACAATATTGTGAGTCATCCAGCCAGGAAATGCAATGCGTTGTTATGGGCATACTGGGAACAGTGGTCCCAAGTTTCTCAGCGCCAGAGCACTGCATGTTTTATGATTGCATTGCCAAGTATTTATTTTTATGCGTTAGCGACCTGCAAAAATTTACAACTGGGCCAGGCACTGTTATTGCAGCTAGTTAACTGCCTAACAACATGGAGCATAACTTGTTGTTCCGTTAACAACAGAAAGTGACATTTATCCGGTTAAATGTCAGTAGTGGGAAAGCACACCAGCAGCCTGAACCTACTCCTGACACAGTTTGTTAACTGGAAGCCAGTCAGGGAAGGCTTTCTTAATTAGGCCCATATGACTGTGTAATCCTCTTATCTTAACACACGTGCAACAGAATGGACCGGCACTGATATGATGATAGAACGAGTCCCGGGATGAATTGACAGGGTCCCCAATTTGAACCCTCAGTCAGTTCTTAGACTGAGCCAGGTCATATTCCCTCAAAACTTTGAAGTGTGCTGAGAACATCCTTCTCCTCCTCATTGTGTATATAAGACCAGTTTATGCATCAATGGCTCACACATCGACTCTTTCAGTGCAATCGCTCAAAGTTGACATTTCTAGATACAGACTTTTAAGGATGTTCAGGGAGACCCTGAAACTCTCCATATCTTCTTGCCAGATAACATCTCCCTACGTCAATACGTGAAAACCAGAACCTGTATATAACCATAACCATACCCATACCTACCTGTCTCGCCGTTCACTCGACAACACAATTGTTCATTCCTTATTTCACCAGCTTGGTTTTTTAGTTTTCCTTCCCTTTTCCCTGACCTTTCTTAAGTTCATATTTCTCTTTTTCTGTTTGTGTTATCAGAATAGTTTAGAGTTTTAATGTATTCACTAAACATATGAAAGTAATTGGGTAATTGATTTTTTAAAATTGATTAATAAACAGTTGCTTTGGTATAAAGCTGTGGCCAGTCTGTAATTTGGTTTTGATTAATTAGGCTCTACAAACTCTGAAAGACAGAAATACAAAACAATACAAAGACGGCAAACATAAATCCAAGCAACACAATATTCTGCACATCGTCTGAAGATGGGGGGGAGGTTTTAACGTTTTTACAGGGCGGCCTTTGATCAGAAGATCCGCAGGGTGTAATATACCAATAATAAGACAGCAGAAATCTCCTGGGGACCTGCTTAATTTCCAGATTCAAATGAAGTGTCATCCATAATAAACTACCTGACCAGACGGCCTAATGACACACAGCAACACCAGCTGTCTGTCTGGGACCTGTATCTTTCACCAGGCTACAGGTTGGCAGCTATCACAAGGGGGGTCTTGTAGATCCCTGTTGTGCGTGTTCCCTAGGCCCTGAGACTTAAGCTTGTCACATGTAGCTTGCAGGCAGGTTTCAATAGTTCAATACTCAATAGTTAAATAGTTAAAGGACTCAACGGTTAATTTTCGAATTCTTAAACACTTCGTTCGCAGGGATTCAACGATGTCACGCAGCGGAATATTCGGAATTCTCACCTCATTCGCATGATATGGGGCAACTTTGACAAAAAAAAGGTAATACAGGTGGTTAATTACAGGCAGCATCTGGACCCACAAAAGTCAGATGTGTGCCACTACTTTACTTTTATGGACAATAAACAAAATCCATCATGTGTCAAAACAATGTTTAAATATATTTTTAAAACACACAATATTCTCCAATGTGGAAACTCGGGATTTTCACCCAACTCAAAAATACAGAATGTTTAGTTTTGAGTCGTTTCCCCCCCATCGATTCCAAGATCAAGAATCGAATCTCAAATTTCTGGAATCGTTTATCTCTAACCTCAGTGCCTGGCTGCCTGCCTTGCACAGCCGCGGCCACGTGACTCACTGACTGTAAGAGCGATCCATTTTAGTGAACAGGGAGGTTTATCTTGTAAACTGACCTCTGAGTGTACAATGTTTACTTATCATTTATACTTTAAATTCATAATTTTGAAGCCTATAATTATTTAAGAGTTTGTTAAATCATATTATTTTACGCGTGTAGCATTCTTATCTTTGTACTATACATGTAAATAAATTGCATTTTAAAATATTACACTTAAACTGCACCTACTACGGGGTAGTACATCTGAGTCGTTATATTATGGGCGACTTACGTGCATCTTAAAGTCCTATCCTAAAGTTGACCCGGCATTTACTTTATAGCGGTTACACAATAAGGTTAAATTCAGATACACTAACTATAAACATACAATTACTGGAAATATGTATTTAGAGGGCTATCTGAATACCCACCAGAACATTTTACGTTTGTTTGGTTTTTTTTATCTTGAATTTAAACTGGGATTAAATCTGGGATTTTAGTGGGTAAATTTGAGTTTTTTGTGGCATATGGTCCCATAAGAGGACAATTAAACGGTACACTTAGCTGCGCGAAAAAAGATAATGTGTGGTTTTTAAAATAGTTCCCCTGATGTTTCTACATTGGGCCGCAGGGTGTTGTTGCTGGCAAAATGCTCACCAATACTCGCTCCGGTGAGTCTTTGTTTCAACAACCACCACTACACTCTCCTTTAAGTTTATAACAGCGACATAAAAACGTATTCAAATACAACTGTCAAAAACCGAGCTGAAACGTCGAAGTACTTACCACAACACCCACGAAACAAACTGAATCTGAAGCGAATCAACTTTTGCCAGTGGATGAACCTAAACGCATAGAAAGACCCTTGGTAAATCTTTTGGCAATCACACAGACGAGACAGTTTTGTTGTTGTTTTTTTACTTTTTATTCATATTCCATCTTGTATCAAATGCACACCATAGACAAATTTACAAAATATAAAAGGACTAACAATACTGACAGGTACCAAGTAGCAACTTTAGCACACTTGCCTACGCAACACTGCTTTGGCATTTAAATACACAAAATAAAGTGTTCATTTTTGTAAAAATACATTCATATGCAGAGTTTCATAATAATACTACATTGTTCACAGTATTTAAAACGGACCCTTAATAAATGTATCGAAAGTCGATAAAGTGCCAATGCTTTACACACATTTAGCGTAAAATTTTCAAAATAAGCCAACACAATCAACAATAAGATTGTCACTTTACAAAACATACGAAAAATGTCATTATATTATATCCTTATATTATTTTTATTTTTTGTACAAGTTAAAACACTTCACTTAGACTTCACTTGGCGACCTCGATCGATAAGACATATTTGCCTGAAAGCAGTCGCAAAACAGGACATAGAGAGCTCTTTGGATTTCCGCGTTCCTGTAGGCGTAAATGATGGGATTGATCATTGAGTTGTACGTCGCTGGTAATAGGGTGGCGTAGGTGTACACAGGCGGATAATCGTGTTTACCCACTAGGCAATAAATGGCAAAGGGCAGCCAGCTCGCACCAAACGTCCCCAAAATAATGGCCAGTGTCGATACACCCTTCTTGGTGGCCACGTAGTGTGATGTTGTAAAGAAATGCTGTTGGAGAGCGATTTGGTGGGCGTGCCTGCAAACAATCTTGCAGACTTTAAAATATAACGTTAACATGACCATGAATATGACGAAGAATGAGATCGCTAACAGAGTCACGTTGCTCTTGGTCAACGGTTTCACAATACTGCACGATGACGGTTCGTCCAGGCAGTTCCATCCGAGAATAGGCAGTATACCCAAGCAGAGGGAGACTCCCCAAGTAACAACTAGCATGATGTGAATGTAGAATACTGTCTTCTCTGAAAAATACGTCAAGGCATTATACAGGGAGAAATAGCGGTCAACCGTGATCGCCAACAGGCTGCTGATAGAGGCGGTAAACGAGGCAACGAGAAACCCTACTGTGATGAGGCTGATAGTCTCGGAGGAAATTAAGTACTGGAAAACAAAGTTCAATATTAATCCCATCCCAGCCAGGAGGTCTGCAGTCGCGAGGCTCCCGATCAGAACAAACATCGGCGTTCTCAAAGTTGGTGTGTAAAATATAATGGCAACGACGATGGCGTTCTCGCAGGCGATCACAGTCCCCGACATGCACAGCATAATGTCCCAGGGATTAATGGGGTAGTCCAAAGTCTGAGAGGAAAGCTCCAAACTGCGGTTGCCTTTGGCCTCGAACCAGGGAACTGGCTCTGCCGTTTCGTTTACCTCCAGGCTTTCGTTCATCTTTCCTCACGGCGATTCCCTTTTAAATAAGATAAACAAACGGTGTTTATAAAAGCGCATATCCAAGGAGATTTCAGTTAGGTCGTATTTGGTAATATACCAGTACAATCAGAATATTTAAACTATGTGAAACTATGTCCACTATTTGCCCTACAATATGAGGGGGGGAAAAACCCGATCGTAAAAAAAAAAACAACAGAAATTGCTTAGATGCTAATACCAGCACACCGATTGAAAAGTATTCATAACTCTGTTTACTGTAGATTACTGTGTCGCTGGCCGTGGTGCTGGATTTGGAAATCTGCGCAACCTCTATATCCAACAGTTGAAAACAAACCAAAAGCAGCAACAAAAAAATAAAAGATGTCTCTACATAATTAATATACGCAAATAATTAACAGATGTGCTCTTTATTTCTTAAGTAATACGATGAAGTAGTATTCTTACCTTCGTTTGCGCGTGGAATTTTTGATTTCTAAAGAAATAATATTTTAAAGAGTCAAACAAGCATTTTTATAACGCTCAAGTAAAAGCGTTTGTTTTTGCTACATTTCCCTCTCATTAGACTGCAGAGAGATGCGTTAAGAACTATTTACTGACGGAGTGAGGACCATAACTGATGTTGGCAGCGGTGCACACACCGCTATTAAACCCAAATGACGTCAGGAGGTAGACAGAGAAAACGTCGCCGCACTAAGGATAATGCATGTGGCGGATCAAGTCCTTCTGTTGAAATTATGCATTGATACGCCGATATTCAAGTTTTATTTTCATCTTCACAAAAAAATATTAAAAGTAGATCCACCCTACTATTGACGACTAGTAGCCAATGAGGTATTTAGAAAGAGAAGTGATTGTTACATTTTTCTCAGTTTACGCACTCGTTTTTGGTTGTGGTCAGTGTAGAAGGACCTCGAGAGAAGAGATGACTTAAGCTTAGTGTTGAAGGACAATATTCAAGTGCTCACGTAACTTTTCATGTAAAGGTAACCAATATGTATTAATTTCCCTGGCGATGTTTATTTCAATGTAAAAAATTACACTCAGACGTTGTTTCCATCGAAAAAATAAAAATATGGAGTGCGTTTCACAGGAATCACTAGGAAATATTGAAAGGATATGTGCTTGAATGGGTTCGTCCAGGTGCCAGAGCTGAGCTGATTTGCACCGAGCTGGAAAGGAACGAAGAAGGTACGGACCAAAGTTAAAGTGCGCCCTCTTACATAATTTGAGACAACAGTTATTTTGCACCCAGCCACCCTGCTTCCATGTATTTGTTTGCGTTTCGTGAGGCACCGAGTGCGTTCAGTCACTGAGGGCATGAAAGGCAGGCTGTCGCTCAGTGATCAGGACTTCAGAGGAGGTGGGCGTGACGGTGGCGGTTTCACCCTGTTTCGTGGTCATTTGCGCTCTTCAAAAGAAACAGAAGGCGATAAAAGTGATGCAGCACAAAAGGCGAGCGCAGGGCTCCATGATGTCGCCCCTTTGTTTGAGGCTGATCAGTGGCACTCTGTGATCATTTAAGCAGGGCTTTTAGAACACTGGGATTAAAACCTGATGTCCAGATGCAATTTCTGTTACCACAGCAACACAGCTCCTCCAATATAAGTGTTTTATTCTGTGCCCCTCTGCAACGTTGCAACATTGACATTTGGTTGTTTTACGGTTTATGCTACGTGGTTGCTTAATGGTGACCTGCATATTGAATGAATCGCCTCCCTTGGTATTTGAACATCCCTCTACATTCCCACTATGTTACTTAATAGTGACTTTACCTATTGAATGGGGTGCACTTCCTAAAGCCAACCCCACTTAGGTCAAGTTTTCCAAAGAAGCAATGGTATTCAAAAGCAGTCAGCCAGTCTGTCAGACCCATCAGTTTCTGATCTTCTGAAGTGATTGTAGGTTGTTTATAAAAACATTTTTGACCAAATAAACAAAACATGTGTAAACTTGCCTTCACTACCTTTCTAAGGAAAAAGACAACAAAATAAAACACAAAATGTGTCTGAGGATCATCACCTCACTAACACCATCTTTCGTAACCAGACACCTCTATGCATGTGACAATTCACTTCCACAGTGAGTATACAAGTCATTCTCCATTTAATTATGAAGTGGGGGCACAGTATTTGCCACCTAACAGATGACACTGTCTGCAGACATGCACTGCTTGTGGTTGTTGTCTTGGATAAATCCAAACTAATTATTACTGTTATGCACACAGCTGTATCTATCAGTGAATCCAGAGGAGGATTTTCCACTTGCCAGATTGAAACTATGCCACAAAGATGACAAATTTTGGATGTATTCAAATGCATTACTGCTGAATTCAGATAGAACAGAGCTGATAATCTTGGGCCAAAGGCTCATGTGGATGGAACTGTGACAGATACAAGTATCTGGATCTCACCTTTGAACAGCCAGTAGAATTGTACCACCTCAGACACTTTGCTAACATTAGACATTTTCTCAGTAAATAACTCAGGTTTTTGTTACAACTACTTGACTTTTGTAATGTTATATTACCGGGTGGCTCTAGTACGGACACACGCACGCAACAAATCGTTCGTATGGGAGCTGCAGCGATCCAAACGAGACGATCATGGCTTCATTACATTGCCTGACAATAAAGCATCAGTCTGACTTTACGACGCCGCTCCTAACACTTAAGGCTCTGTATGGCTTGGCCACCACAAATCTAATGGATATTAAAGTCCCTTAGAACCCACTTAGATTACTTCTATCACAAGAGGCTGGAAATTTAAGTGTACCAAGAACAACAGAAAAAAAATAATTGTCCAGGGTGAGCCTTTGCATAGGCACCACAATAATGGAAAAGCCTTCCATTCCAGTCAGTTTTTAAAACATAGATTTAAAAAAACGTATCTATTTAGCCTTGCACACACTCGGAGACAGATGGCACGGCTGTGGCTATAGATTTTTCTGGTGATGAGAACTGTTCCTGCTGTTGCACCACCATCAGCATGTCTAACACGCTGTTTAATATTTGGGTCGACATTACCATCCACGCGTAAGCGGTAACACTTCCTTATCTCCCACCATTTCACTCTCGTTCTCTCTCGTGAGCCCCCTGGAGCAGTTCTGTAGGCTGTCCGCAACTCACTACTCACAATTGCAAACTTTAAAACCCGTCCTGTCGTTTTTCAGGAGTACATCAACTGCCTGAGGATTTATCATTTTAAATTCTCCAGAACACCAATGCAAACCAAGTGCACAGAGGTTTTTAATGGAGATCATTTTTAAGAGACACTTCTGTGTGGTTGTCGATGGAACAGCACAAGTGTGCCAAGTCAAGTGTGCCTACGGTACAGTAAAATAAATCAAAAAACAATTGCACTATAAAAAACATAGAGGTGTATTTACAGTTTAAGGTGCCTTTCATGAAACTTTCACATAAGGGCATTTATAAAGAGGGACGGAGTGTGTACTTAAAAAATATTTATTCAATAAGATCCTCTAAAAAATGAACGTAATTTGCTGCCAGGACACGTGTATTACTAATTGAGCTGTACAAACATGTCCAAAGTGCTTTAGAATAGAAATATTCCAGTCACTGGGCACCTTTTGGTATCCTAGCAACACCCACTTGCATTTTCTCCAGAAAGAGGAACTTTAGATCTTGCTCACTAAACGGATTCTCCATTTACCTTTGTCAACAGCTGACATGCAGCACGTGCTGCCTCCTGCACCATGGTAGGCAGGTTGACTCACTCTGCCGTTTGTATTTTTCTTTTCCCTCCGTGGAAATCCTTCCCAGTAGGATCAGTGGGCAAAGACGGCCGGCCGAGCCAGTCCTTTCAGCAGGAGCCACCCTGGACCCATTCCGCCTGGTGTCAACGGCGCTGGTTGGTGGCGTAATGGTTGGATGGAGTAATGGTGCGGAGAATGTTTTCCCGGCACATTAGGCCACTTGATACCAGGTGCATCCCTTCGTAACTATAGAAGACCCTTTGTGACATGGATACTTCCAGCAGGCTAATGCACCATCTCACAAAGAAAGTATCAGTTCTCAGAATTGTTACAGTAACATGACAGCAAGTATCAGTTCTCAGAATCGTTACAGGAACATGACAGCCAAGTATCAGTTCTCAGAATCGTTACAGGAACATGACAGCAAGTATCAGTTCTCAGAATCGTTACAGGAACATGGCAGCAAGTATCAGTTCTCAGAATCGTTACAGGAACATGACAGCAAGTATCAGTTCTCAGAATCGTTACAGGAACATGACAGCCAAGTATCAGTTCTCAGAATCGTTACAGGAACATGACAGCAAGTATCAGTTCTCAGAATCGTTACAGGAACATGGCAGCAAGTATCAGTTCTCAGAATTGTTACAGGAACATGACAGCAAGTATCAGTTCTCAGAATTGTTACAGGAACATGACAGCCAAGTATCAGTTCTCAGAATCGCTACAGGAACGACAGCCAAGTATCAGTTCTCAGAATCGTTACAGGAACATGACAGCAAGTATCAGTTCTCAGAATTGTTACAGGAACATGACAGCCAAGTATCAGTTCTCAGAA
>JAOVYW010000086.1:387328-400664 GCA_025775045.1 Hiodon tergisus | reverse complement strand
ACCTGGTCGGGAGCGGTTTCTGACCGCTTTAATGGACACTCCTCACTGTTAAACGGACCTGGTCGGGAGAGATGAACGAGAGCCTGGTGCCATACAGGTTCATGCGAAACCCCCAGACAGGTGTAAGGTCACTGGTTTCAGGCGTCAGCATCCAGAGTTGGTGAAAGGTCAGATGAACTCTCCTCACTGTTGGACCAACTAGGGTTTGACTGCTTTAGCAACTTTCGCATACTCTCAGAACCCCAGTGTTTACACAATTACACAAAACAAAACGCCAGTCTCCTCAAGCTGATGGTTGGTTGGCACAGCTGTGAGCCGTTTTAGAGGAAGTCTGCAGGAGGCGACGGTGACCGCGGTGGTGACCGCGGTGGTGACCTTGATTACTTTCACCACCTCCCGCCGACACCCCCTCACGTTCCTGGGACAACCACTTCCTCAGCTGTTGATTTTTTTTGGCGTCCCACCCAAGAAGCCAGCACACGTCTGGGATTTTTAAGTAATTACAAAACGGAGGTGTTCCACAAAGCCATTCAATGCAGGAGGCACACACCGAGTTCAAACGAAAAGAAACAAGCTCTGTTCCAAGCGTAATACCTCGATTCCCTTGGAACGAAGGAACAGAAAAGCCCTAATCTATTTCACATTAAGAGGCCTTGGATATGAAATGGCACATTTTTTCTGAGAGGGGGAAAAATAAATCCTGTTTATTAGAAAAACAGTAAAAGACATGGTTGTCATGCAGCGGATTTGAAGAGAGGCAAACCTGGCCCGTCACATCTGATGCACAGTGGAATAAACAAGGAACCAGAGAAGAAAGTCCTTTCTGACAGACAGACTCTAAACCCCGCATCGCGTCGTACTGAAGACGTACAGAGAATGCAGAAACTCGATAGGGAGATCTGAATTGGCAGGAGGCTGTGGATGAAATGCCCACCCATTCCTCCCCACATGGCCACAGCGTTCACGCGCGGAAGCCCCGAGCAGGCTTACCAAGATCTGACCTTTCACCAACTCTGGATGCTGACACCTGAAACCAGTCACCTTACACCTGACTGGGGGTTTCGCATCATCCTGTATGGCAGCAGGCTCTCGTTTTTTCCGGACTGTTCCGGCCATAAAGAGACACGTTTTTTTCCCCCCTTTCTTTCCTTTCAAACTGTAACCAGCTGGAGCAAGGCATTCTAAACCCGTTTAGACCAGAACAGCGAAAGTGAAAAGAAAATCCATATGGTTCAAATACTTTTTTTATTATATTCCTGCACTCTAATATAGTTTATTTTAAGGCTTTTTGGTTAACTTATTTTTACTAGCTTCCCCCCCCAAAGCAAACCACACAGCCTGCTATTTTTAGACATTAGCTATTTAAAAAGGTGAATCTACATAACTTGGGTGGGGTTCAGCACCGATTGGAGGAGAGGCCCGTCCGTCTCAACAGCAGTGCCAGCTAGTAGGCTCCAAGGAAGTGGAAAATAGACTCCGGTTAGCAACGAGCAGAGGGAAACGGGCCAATTCCACCCACCACTGCCATGTGGGCACATCCGCTGTGTTCTCTCATTTACAATAGGCAAATGACATGAGCTGCATTTCGCAGGTTCGAATCTTAGTCTAGGCTAACGATTTCACCGTCAAAGACATTATACATTATATGTTATAAATTATATATTATACTTTATATATTGACTGCCAGGTGAGTCAGCTAAAGGAAATCCACAGAGGAAAATATGATAATTTTTTGAATAATGTTATTACTCCGTTTCTTTCCCTGTTTTACCTCTGCCAGACTCCTAAAAAAAATGTTTGGCCAGCCAAACACGATCTAACGTTAGGACCAAGATGATTCTTTAACTTGCAGGGTATTCTTACCTAGTCAAAGATCACATGGGACAAAACACATTAGCCACTCTATACACGTTAGCAAAATTTACTAGCATTTTACCAGTTATCCTTCAAACAACAACATCATCCATCAGCCCAATATTTATGCCTTCGATTGCATCAGATTTGTGACATCTCCGTAGACAATGCTGTCGACATCTGGGCCCGCCTTGTCAAAAACTTACAACAGGAATTTATTTGGTCTTCTCCACGCCTCTGACAACAATGATAAACAAGGACGAGGGAAATTATGTCACTGTTAAAGCAAACAGACCGAGGGGGTGTGAAAACCGCTTTAACCCCTTTTTTAAATAAAAAAAATTAAAATTAAAATGTCATTCTTCACCCATTCTCACCCCGCATCCAACCTTGTATGAATTTATGAACAAACTAACCGCAGAATTTTATATTCTGGTTTCTCAAAATAAATGAACCCTGCATCATCTGAAAATCTGAAAGATTTGGCTTTCATTTTTCAGCAAAGCTTTCAATTCGTTTAGAGGAACCATTGTTAAGCTAATTAAACAAAATGAATGGAATGGGTGCATTAAAACAAGAACACTTTTCTACTAAATGTCAATAGCCCACTGAACACTCAATGACATTAAATTAAATTTTACAATTCTGAATGTATGAGGATAAAGAAAACCCAGTCCCAAATGCCTCAAGATGACCTTAAGAGCATCAGAAGATATGAGGGTTTCCATAGCAACCCTTTGAGCCCTATCAGGTTAATACAAAACCAGTACCATGGAAAGCAAGACTGAGGTCTCAGCCTAGAAGAACTACAATTATCGTTAACAGTAGCATTCATTCATTTGAGTAATTCAGTTTGGTTTACCCTGGAAATACAGTACGGAACAAGTCATCTCCACACGTGACTGGCAGGATCTGAAGCTGAACCAGTCTTGCTGCGTATTGCCTGCAAGCTTAGAGGACGCTCTTCGGACTCTTCGTTTGAGAATCCCTGACCACCGCCGCACATGACTGATGTGGATCAGATCGGCCTCACTCTGGATCTCACCAGTGGAGAAGAGACTGCTGGACCAGCAGAAATTCCCACAAAGCAAATTCTGTCACAGTTCACGCACTGGCGCGCACTCTTATCTTGATCCGTTGTTTTTAAATTGGCTACAAAAAAAAAGGTATATTGACAACACTCACAAGTTGATAATGTTCTCCAGGTGCTTCGGATCTGCAATCAGGCTCATCCGCTCCACTTCGTGCTGGTTCTGGCCCAGTTGGGCAAACCTGGGGGATGTACAAATTAGTTCAAAGTTCAACCTCAAGACGCCAAGTAAGGATACGACAAAATTATACTTCAACAATTAATAATGAACCTCAAACAATAGCAAAAGTAACCAGTCAGACTGATGGGCAGGCTAAAGGAATGTAAACGAGATATTGGAGCAGTATCTTCCACAAGCAGGAAATCTAACCCTCAGGTTATGTTCTGCCTCACAGTTTCTCACACATATTTAACATGCATTGAAAAACATTACAGTGGGTAGTAAACTGTAGCCCACGGTGACCACCGCTTCTCCAAATGGTCGCGACATATCCCGCATTCAGTCAACCCTGAGCCGTGATCTTCCTTCACTTGTGGTAGCCAGAGGTATGTTAGTAAATGATATAATTTGAACATTTCCAAATCCGCGTTTGGTTTTTAAGAAATAGATTTTCATTTAAGACCGCGCAGACGTTGTGATGGACCTGAAACGCGAGTCAGTGTAGCGCTCCCCCACCCCTGCTGCCCGCGGAGTCTGGTGCTGATGGACCCCTGTTGCGCCACCACGGCCCAGCAATACCGGCTGAAGAGGGACAGAGGCAGGCTTCTCAGAACCAAAAACGCTTCCATTACAATGGATCTGTCCTCTCCAAGCCGTCATCAAAATTTCATGAAAAAAAAAAGCGTTACAAAGGTTGAATGGAGTAAGGCAAAGAACACCCTAGATACAACGGAGGCTTGTGGTTACATCAAAACAGATGGAACTGCTCCTTCGGAGTTGGAAAGCTGTAACGTTGGTTGTTCTGAACAGCGATGGTCCGGTGACCGACACTTACACCAGAAAAGGTTCATCTAGGTGCTTCAATTATAGCTTGGTTAATCCTCTCATTTCCCCAATTAACATTTCACTTAACATTCGCATACCAAATAGAGTAGTACTGCAAGGGGTCATGCCACAGCCAAAAGACCCGACAGTCGCACAACGGTGACCCGATGGGAAACTATAGGCAATTTTGAGAAGGTTCCTTTCCACAATTAAATGTCATTTTGGATAACTGCGTGCAGACTGTTCTGGATGGACATCACATTATTATTGGAACTTCCAGCTACTGTCATGCTATTCACACTGATCCATTACCCCATGGAGGTACACGGAGATTGTGTTCCGAAAACTACAATGAAATCCACTGATAAGTGTCATTGTGGAAAAGCAACTGTACTCTTAATGTCTAACTGCAATGCCTGAGGTAGCCACTATGCCGCAGCTGAACAGTATGTCACGGTATAATAGTGTACTTTTCACAGCGCACTGAATAACCCGTCCCCGTTTTGTCAATACAGGCTGAAAATGACGGCTTCAGGAGCGGCCGCGATCCCCGCCTCGTCACGGCAGTACAGCGCCGGGGAGAGACCGAACGTCCGGCGGTTCTACGTTCTCACCTGTGGTAGATCATCATGTCGCCTTCGGCGGGGACGTCCGAGAGATTGATTCCGTAAGTCTCCCTCGGCGACTGGTGCACAGTGACCTGCGAGGCAGACAGACAGAGACGGCCGTCGTGTTAACACCGTCCATACAGAAGGTGCCACCATACAGTGTGATAACACTTCCATAGGCCACAGGTCATGGGTAGCTTTCCCCATTTACCGCCGTCCGTTCAGGAAGCTGAAGAGCCATCAAGCAACCACTTTTTCCCCTTTTTGATCGCCTGAGCCACTCGGGCGGGCGATGATCAAACGCAGACTGATATTGGCTAAACGTATTTTGAGTTTCTGTTGGACTATACAGAAAAATAAGGAAGGGAGCGAACTCATCAGCAGCACTACATAAACTGTTTATGCACACCCCCACCCAAATGCTCAGGCGGTAAAGGCGCTCTCTCGCCCTCCCGGGTGGCTCAGGCGGTAAAGGCGCTCTCTCGCCCTCCCGGGTGGCTCAGGCGGTAAAGGCGCTCTCTCGCCCTCCCAGGTGGCTCAGGCGGTAAAGGCGCTTGCTCGAGCACAGACTGAATCCTACGAGTTGGAGTTGTTCAGCAGAATCCATATTATGTAATTTGCAGATTTTGACCGGCTGAGCACAGCTATCTGGGCTAGGATGGGTTAAATCGACATGGGCTTCTCTTGGCTCGTGGTAACACTACCCCAGCAGTGTAAAAGAGACACATTGGCACAATTGGCCAATCCAAATGAATTTCATTAAAAGAAGGACTTTAGTATTAAATGACACAGTACAATCTCTCACAAGGATAATAATGAATTGTTGGGTACCATTTCAGCGTGGGGGCACTATCATACTTTAACACAACAAGACTTCAGCCGGAGTAGGAGAAGGAAAAACAAACAAGTCTGGCAATTCATTTCAAACATTAAATCCTACGCCTGATGCCAGAGGGCCATCTTACCCACTATTTAAATAGACTACAGTACTGTTCATTTATCGACTGAAGCGTGCACACCGCTGAATATTAATCAGAGCGGCAGTTCACGTGTGGCTCGTGAACCACACCAGGGCTCAGTCCCACAGAGTCACGTGACCGTCGCCATGGTGAGCAAACAGACAAATGTAAGAGTGGAGAACATCTGTCACGTCTGGGCCCGTTGGCTGGTGGCTGCCGCGTGCCGCGTCGTTCACATGACCGGGATCACGGCTGTGACGACACGTTTGCAGTCTTGGAAAAGGGTGAAAAAGTGTGTGGGCCAGAAGTTGTTCGACACTGAAAAAGCTTGGTTTCATCACTGGCTGCGAAACCCTTCCAATTCACATACTGAAACTCCATCACACTGCTAATGATTATAAACCACATTTTTAAATGCAATTACAAAATCTGTGTTGCAGACATCTGGTTCCCCCCCCCCCACCAAGAGATACATCAAACTGGCTTTCCTGCTCACTCACAACTCTCCCTGCTGTCCAGCATCAATAGCAACAGGTTTATTCAATCTCAGCATGTTCCATTTTACACTGATAAAACCTAGCAGAGAAGCTCCTGTGATTATCAGAAAAAGGCGGTTAACGCGCTTTCTGAGTGTCGTTCACAGTGGGGAGATTTGGCTGATCCTCAGAACATTTTATCCCAGTAGCTCCCACACATAGCTCCCATTTTTGTGATTTTGTGATCCTCTGTTCCAGTTTGCTTTCAGTATCCGCCAGTGCAAAGAGGTGAGGAACGTTTCTCCCCAGTTCTGCAGCAATGCGTTCTAGACAAAGAATATCAATCCCACGCTAATTTCACAGATTTTCTACCCTCAGTGTTCTCAGAGCAAACAATCTACCCCAGCCAACTGTATCCAAGGCACCCGCCAACCTTGAAATGATCAGAAAAATATAATTACACTGAATGATCACACTTTTAAATATTTAATTAGACTCCCACCCCCCGCCGTGCAAACGATCCGCTTTCCTGTGGAAACCTCGGAGTTTCTGAAACTTGTCTTGCCTCCACATGAGGACCAACCCGCCCAAACGCAGTCATCACACTCCACGTTGAAAACAAGTAAAAAAAAAAAAAAGGTCACCTTTGAGAAATGAATACATTAATCATTCAATTATTTCCGAAACCGTGGTTCCGACAATAACAGGCACTTCAGCATGAATAAATATGCTTACCAAAAAAAAAAAAAAAAAAAAGGTACAAAAACGATCCTAGACCTAGACAACTAAGAAGGTCTAGGATTTTAACATGATCACAGAGCTGACAGGCCAACAGGGTGGTCCCGCTAGAATGGTTATGCTTAGAGATACCGTCACACAGACAGCTAGTGCAACACCCTAATATCTAACGGAAATTCATTTCAAGTAGACTATAGTTTTGGAGCGTCATGGCTGAAGATAAATATTAACGCATACAGAACATTCTGGACGATTCTGCAGACGGCCATGACCTCAATCCCATCAAACACTTTCAGGATAAATATAGATGAATAAATAAATAGTACATATACACAGGACAGTTGTCAGGTCAAAGTGTGCCGTCTTTAACAGAGCAAAGTCCCGCAACTTGTGACCAAGCCCCACTTCCCACACTTAAAGCTGCTTCAAGTTAAAATTTCTGCACCGCATTTTCTGCACTGCATTTTCTGCACCGCATTTCATCATTACAAGTTGCACCAATGTCACTCAAAAAAAAAAAAAAACTTCAGGCATGCTTGGAAAAACTAATTTCGCATGAGCAGCTCTCTGAAAATTCAGCTCTCCTTCACTTGGAGCAAAATAAACAGCCGTCGCCATAGCAACGCTGACCTTGACTCATGTGGCGGTAAGGAGGCGTGTGCTACTTTTCGCGACTCACTAGCCTCGTGTTTATAGTTAAATTACATCCTGCATCCGCGCTGAACTGCCATTGGGTATCCCAGCAAACAGGCAACATACGAGAGGAAGATTTAAAAAGAAGCAGGTTCCCGTTTAATTTCACAATTAAATCGGGAAAATCGATTTAATTCAGAGGAAATACATCGGACCGGCACACAAACGCTCTCCCACAGCAGTGAATGGGGAGCGAATGTGTGGGTTGGATTTGTGGACGTTGATTTAGGCGTAGGCATACGGCTTGGATTGAGATGGTAAAACCATGGTACGGATACGCCAGTCCCTGAGACTGGTTTGGACTCTTGGCCTGCGATGTGTAGCCATCCGACTTTGCTGCATTCACCCCTTCACATAGACCAAGAGTTTGATACGGATGCAAACATCAGGAGAACCTCAATGAGGTTGCCTCGCTAAGCTCCCGACACTATCCCTAACGTACAATAGCGATCCAACACCTGCAAAACAATGTCCAGTGACGTCGAGTGACCGCGAGGTAATGCCGTTTATTGCGGTGTGTTCCATAGGTTTCTATTATTTTATAGCCTCTGCGCCCTCTTCACTCCATTTCATTTGTACGTGCCTTGGATATTTCTGCTGGCCTTCTCAATACACATAACAAGTAATACAAAAATCCGTTGTCTGCAATAATGCGTCTAAAATTGACAGAGCACTGTCTTGTGAGGACTGTGCGTGGCAACAGGAAAACACGTGGTGTTTTCAATCAAATCTGCGCGCTTTCTCTCCCTTTTTTGTACGATGTCGAATTGTCAAACAAGTGAAAGGGATCAAACCCCCCCCCCCCCCCATCAACACTTCTGCCCTTTGGAGTTAGGCAGGCCTGTACCTCCTGCGGCCGGGTGCCGTCCCCTGGGTCAGCCAGCTTGACAGGAGTGGAACGCTGGGAGACGGTCCCTTCTTCCTCCCTGTCTTCCTCCGAGTCGTCCTCTGAGCTGCTGGAGAGGGCCTCCTCGCTGGGTGGCGGCGGCGCGCTGGCAGCCGTTTTCCGCTGCAGCAGGGCCTCGTCCCGGTTGCTCTTGCTGCTGGATCCCGGAGGACAGAGCGTGAGTCACACTCAGCGGGCCCCGCCCAATAACCAAGCCTTGGTCTAGCTCAGCGCACTCAGAGTTCAACGAGTTCAACGAGTTCAAGACACATCACATCACATCACAGCTATGTGATCTAAATAACCCCGGGCCTTTGGTAAAGGTGTGAGATGGTATTTTTTTTCAGTTTACCTTCACCCTTGCTGAGGATAAAAAGTCTCCCTACTGATGTGGAGATTGTGAAAAATTCACCTGTAAAGGGTGCTATGGCCTAGATTAGGAGTGTTGAATAACGACATTTTCAAAATTTCAATCTAAGCTTTTTTTCTTACTATACTCAGTTTAATTAAGTACACTACAATCTTGTTATAATAGTGATAATTAATAATAGCGATAATAAAACTAAAACCCCCAGAACAATAAGGGCACAGAAGACTGTGTACTGAAGGTATAACAACCCTCTTAACCTACATAGAACAATTGACTTTATTAGGTTAAAATAATTAACGTGCAAAGTGTACAAAACTCTTGAGTGCCAATCTGAAACACAGAGGCTGAGAGTGGTGTGACAACGGGACACATATTAGTTACAGCACGACGCGGATTTTAACGGTCGTCTTTTACCATATTCTCCTATAACCCACGGCACAAGGGCCCGTTTCTCAGCATAGGTGGAGCTGTCCCAGAAGCCAAACAACGGGCAGAGGGTGGCGGGGCACCTTACCCTAAAACAGATTTCCCCGTCTCCTCTGGCTTGCGAACCGTGAAAGGGCTTGGATCCACCCCAACTGTCTTTGGCATGAACTCCCTTTAAAAATCAAAATCAAACAAGCAGGACAATGACAAAACCGCGAGATGTTAAAACGGAATATTCAGAACCCGATTAACTCGTTTAGCCATAAAACTGGGACACGTGACATAACTCTCTAATAGATCATGAAGGATACAGAGCGTGGGTTCATGGTATAAAAGTATTCCATGGTATAAAACGTTCCTTCATCTTGCGCTTCACATTTTCCCTCTGAACACCGCAGACTCTTACGCAGCACCGTTCGACTCAATCTGAAGTAATAAGCTTCCTGCGAAGGGGGAAAATGTGCCGTGTCATGCCGGTCAGCTTCCTCCTGCCTAGTCAAAGCCTGCTGCCAGAGCAGAGGCAGAGGTGGCCAACGATTAGGTGCTGGGGTCCAGGGAAGGTGCCACGAGTCATACCCGGCTGACACAAGTCAGTCTCTCGCCTTTAAAACCTTGAGGCAGGACAACGCGAGCTCTGCAGCACGCACTATTCCAGCCTCCGTGAGCAACACAGCTCACAGGACCGCGACACTCGAGGAAACTTAATGGGAGCTTTCCTCTTTGGAATCAGAGCTGATGAGAGCCTTTTGGTAGACATGTTTTGTTTTGTTTTTTAAACAAAAAGCAAAAGTTGAACAGGACTCGTAGGAAGTTATTTTTTCTACGGAAACTCTGTGGGTCATTTGTGTGTTGTGGCGTTGGCGATTTTAAGAACGTAGAGTCGGGAGGCAACAACGCCGAGCTTGGTCACGGACAAGGGAAGCGGTACCTGGCCGAGTTGGTCATAGCCATGCAGTACGTGTCGTCGAAGGACGTCAGCTCGTAGGGCTTGAAGAACTCGGTGAAGATATCGATGCCCTCGTCGTATTTATTCAGTCTCTTCATTTGTACCTTCTTCCGGTTCTCTTCGCACGGAACTGAAACGCGAGACGGATTGGAGATGGAGATTGGAGTCTCCAACGCAAAAGTCTGAGAGCAGCTCGCACACAACTTATTCACCAGATCAGATCTTTTTGACCATGCTAATCTTTAAAAAAAAAAAAAAAAAAACATTAAAATTAAAAAATGGAATGCAAGGGCAGTCACAATACAAAAGCAAAATGCCAGTGTGTAGAAGTATATGAATATGAACAGCACGTGGGTGTTAAGGGATAACATTCAAAACAAATTAATCAATTTAAAAAGCCTAAACAGATGATCACGTCGGGTGAGGCCCGCTGGCTGGAGTTTAGTGAATCCGAATCCAGCACGTCTTATTCCCATTGTGACCGGGTGAGCAAAGTACTGGCACGAAACCGGCGTAGCGCCCCCTGGGCTAGGGTGGATTAAATCAGCAGGGCTTCTCTCAGCGAGCCTCCAACACGCCCTGCAGACTTCCCAGGCTGTCGAGACGGACATGCCTCCCCTCCAATCAGCGCTAAAGCGCTGGCGGAAGGTGACTGTGATTGGAGGAGCCTAGTCCCACTTCCTCACCCTGTGGCGGTGGGAGCCGTCAATTGTCGGGGATTTATTTAGTTTATAAAGAAGAAGGCCAAAAGGAATCACAAAAGTCACATTGGATAAAAGCACTACCCAGTACATACCTTCATCATAGGGGAGTGGCAGATAGGACAAAATCCCCTCGCACCACCAGTGTGTGTAGCTAGGGAATAAAACCAGAACAGAATGAGCATTGTCCATTGTCTTTGGGAATAACATGATGGCAGAGGAACTTAATGAAAAGAATACATGTTCCGCATACACTTCACATAAACAAAGCACAGTGATCCTGTAATTCAAAACCGAAATGAATAAAAGCAGGAAAAAAAGGGGGGGGGGGGGAAAGGACACTCAATTGCCATAAGGCAATCATTTGTACTTTGACGCCTTGGACACCTGCATTTGGGGAAAACTTTATGCCGACTGAATAGGTTTATACAACCTTCCCCATTATTTTATCATAATGCAAAAGAGGTCAATTCTTTCATCTTCACTTGATTGTGTAGTTCCAAGCAATTCAGGCTTCCATTACGCAAACAGGCCACAAAGAAAGCCCTGAATTTAGCGTCAGCACACTGGATCGGGGTCAAAGCCCCAAACAAGCCTGTGTCTTTTTGGAACCGACTTTGGAAGGAGTACTCCTTTGTTAACAGTGTCACATCTGCGAAATGCATGTGCGTGGTGGGGGGCACAAAGGTCCAGAAAAGTCTGAGCTTTCCCAGGACTTCGCATACAGGGGTGGCAGATTGGAGACCACCCACCCACAGGTGAGGGCCTAGCAAACGCTACTTTAAGACTGATTAAGAATGTTGGTTGTTTCTTTTTTTAAAGTACATTAATATCCTTTTTATTTCCTAATTGTTCATTCGGGAAGAAGAAAAAGATTTTGCCTAGATCTACCTGCGCCGATCGTGTTGAAGCACCATGGTGTTCTTTTGGTGAAGGTAGAAGTCTGTGGGCAGTTCCCACAGATGGGGCTTGGACTCGGATGGCTGGAACACCTGGAGGAAAAGGTTGATGGCATCCTGTCGATCTGCATCTGTACAGAGAGGATAAGGAACGTCCAAAGCCGGTGAATACTTTTTGTAGGAGATCAGCGATAATCAACAGGTGAAAATTGATAACTTACTGACGACCCCCAGTGGGTGAACGGGCTGAATTTTCCAGGAGGAATCGAAAAACCAGAATGGGAAAACTGGAAAAATGATTCCCTGATCCCAGAGGCAGACGAGCAGAAGTCCAGTTATCTTACCCAGTTATTTGTGTGAAAGTGACCAAGGAATTAAAACTAAAAGCTTTGTGCATAATCAGATTATCCTAATATAAATTTTTTTTTTATATTAAACTTGGGGTGAACCAATTACTAATTAAATGTTAACTAAAGGTGTGAAATTTTCCAGTTTCCACTGTATATCACCAAATTTTGATTATTTGATTCAGAAATGTTGTTGTCTTCTTAACACGACAGTACTATTTACGATAATGTCAAATACTGAACGCGTTTGTGACTTCTCGATGAAAAGTAGAAAACCCATTCAGGCTATTTTTTTAAAGATATATTTAGCTCAAAATATATATTTAGCTATTCTCTAAATTAGCAGCAATTTTTGCTTTTCGAGTAGGAGTAGGATCTTTTTTTAATCTTCTCATGCATGTATTCTTTAATAGATTAATTACAGTGGTTGACATAAATGAAAGAAACAAAAGCTATATTATTTCGGGGAAATCAAGGATGCAGACATAAATTACGATGGCAAGCACCGCTCCAAAATTGTTTATTATTTTGTTTTCCTCTGTCATTTCACATGAAAGTTGGCCAGATACCCTGCCGTGGGCCTCAGACCCATTTGGATGGAGAGGTAAAAAAAAGGGCATTATGGGGGAAAAAAAAGCACTTATCCTGAGAGCAGCGCTATCTTGTGTGAGGCGATACGTCATCGTGCTGGACTGACCAAACAGCTCCCCGCACATAAACAACGCCGCCATTGTGTAGACATCAGCGTGGGTATGGCTCAGGGTCGGGAGAAACGAGGCCCGTGGAGGGGGGGACAAAAGTCTGGCACGTGTCCTCTCCTCCAGTCACCTGCGGCACGCATCAATCTGAGCACGTTCTGCGTTTAATTATGGGGGCAAGGTGCACTCCTTCTCCAGTATAAAACGATAAGGTCACCACTTCCTCATCAACGCAATAGACACTTTCCGTAAGGGGGAGACAATTTCGTACTTCGATAACAAGCCGGGCTGTAATTAGCAATACCGTACGTGGTCCACCTAACTTGAGGATCGCTCTGATTGCAATGGCATTCCTCTGCGGATAATTAAGCTACGTCAACAACAGGTTCTCAAACCGGTTCCCGTACCTTTGTTATTCTGGTGCTTACTAAGTTGTCAAGTAATCGCGCTCGCGGGAGTCAGCGTGCAAGATTCTCTCCGTCAGGTCCTTAATATTCAACTCCGCTAGGGTTTTGAAATTAAACAAGACGTTAAACAGACATTTACGCACACGTTGGAAGCAGATGCTCTATGGTCGGGCAAATGTTTCCGCAGAGCCAGAACACAACTGCACTAAAACCAACTTGGTCACAGTGTTTCCGCAGAGCCAGAACACAACTG